>JACJUY010000132.1:167021-229853 GCA_014220935.1 Platorchestia sp. MABIK
GATGGTAGCAGCAACAGGAACATTAGTAAAAAGAGATTCTACGTCCAGCGATGCTATCACTCCACTTGGATTCTTACCGCGTAACAAAGTAATAAATTCATCAGTTGACTTAAGAACGTAATCTTGTGGAAGATACGGTGTTATTTTTCGGTTTAAAGTCTTAGCAACTGGATAGGTAACAGTAGGGAGTTGCGATATTATAGGTCTCAACGGTGATTGATTTAGTGATTTAGTGTGATTTAGATTAGATTTAGATTATAGTGTGATACTATAGTGTGATTTAGTAAAATGATAAGCAATTTGCTGAGAATTTTAACACGTAATGAACTTCAAATATACCGAGAATATCGATAAATTATACTCTAGTCTTGATGGTAATTGAAAGTAGTTCTGGTAATTGAAAATAAGATTTGAAGTGCAAGGTAAAAATCAATTTAAAAATTATCTTACATAGGTTAAGAATATTTCAAAGCTTCGTTCAAGCGTGCATTGAACAAAAGATTTCGTTGTAAAAGATTTAGCCTAAGCGGAGAGACGATTGCTTGTATTCTTATATCAGACACCATACAGAGAAGACGTCGACTCAAAGCTTTTGAGCTTCTGAAGTGTGATGACATTCATTTTATTGAAGGTTCAAGATAAGCTGTTGTCTTCGGTGAATTTGTACTACTGTCATCAAGGGAACAATCAATGACGCAAATTTATTCTCAGAAGGTGATATCTTTCACATCCCATTATCTGCCCCAAACCCGATTCCTTTGATAGTTCGATGCAGCAGCGTTTACGAGAGTGTTATGTTCAATCGTCTCAACCAGTATTTAGGATCAGCTTATCCCCCTAGATTTTTCTGTCTCACCGAAAACTGTATTCAGTCTTCACCAAGAAATTTTTATGGAATGGATCCTGACTTAAGCAGCGTTTCGTTCATTTTCATTTTTTGACGTTCTTATGTTTTGCACATCTCTTGGTTATTTTCGCTTGTAATTAAATTCCAAATTATTCCCTAAAAATAAACTGAATTGTCTACTAATGTCCTAGGATGCAATGAAAAATTGCAAGTAAAAACTAACCACTAACATCGCTGGCATCATCAGAACTGAAAATTTAAAAAATTGACTAGAAAATTTAAGTGCGTCAATTTATATTGAATTGAACTGACAAGTTTCACTAATGAGGCAGCATTTTCATGAGCAAAAGTATCGAAAGACAGTATTTAATCTCAAACTTGAGCACTCATAACTATTATGGCGAAATCAACAGTCGACTATTTCCTAATTTCAACTCTGTAAGACAGCCGCAGCGCAAGAAAATTTTACATATGGCTGAATGAAGTAATTGGTTATAATTCATCTGGTGTAGATATTTGTAAAATGCATTTCAATGTTTAACAATTTTAGCAGGATTATGGTGTACTTGCTGTAAAGTCAGAGCAACTGATGCATTTGAACATTTGGGACCCCACTTTCCGTAATTGGTGCGGCTAAAAAATGTGTGAAGACTCTAAGTGCAAGTTGCCCCTTTAAGACATTATGCAAAGTTAGGTTCAGTGGAACTTTCTTTCATGAATTCAGTGAAGGTGGGGTGGTTATCATGGCAATGTTCCGGCTATGTTCGAGCGAGAAATAGAGCAATTTTTAGTGAGTTTTAACGCTGCGACCGCATGCAAACTAAGGCAATCGTCGGCTCTCGAGTGTTGCGACCCTTGGGTTAACAAGAGGGCGTGCTGGGGAGAGGGGACTGGGAGAGCAGCAGGGGTTGGGCTGATTAGAAGGGGCCAGGGAACTGGGTGGGGGTGACAAGATTTCTTGTGGCTGAATCCAGGATGAATCTTGCTGGCTGCTGAGAAATGTGCAGAAACTTTTAACGCTAGCAAACAGGATTAAATGTTAGGGAAACAGGATGGATCGTTTGGAAAGAGGCATGATTTCGTGAGACACAAAAGTGATCACTTCCGTAGCGGCCTAATGCTGCACCTAACTAGCTGCACGAGCGAGTTACGCAGATGTGAGGCGCTGGCGCAGTATGTTTCCAAGAACACGAAGTGCACACAAAGTCGCTAAAATGTTTCGGGGTTCTGAAACTTATTAGTGAGTGATTGGACCGCCTGTAGCTCGAACTAAAGCTTTAATTTTTTCTGGCGATTTTTTCTACTAGATTCCAGGTTCTCTGCAGCTCTTTTGATGGTCATAACTGAAGTAACCTGTCCTCCAAAGCAGTCAATGTTGAACAGTCAAGGGGCGATGGGTCATAGAGGTGCCTTTGTTTTTATGACGTAAATTTTCAACTGGGTTCAAAGCGGGAGGATGTTGTGGTCAGTCCATGTGCTCAAATGTTTCCTCATTTGCAATAAACTAATCTTAAATATTTCTAGCTTGATGGATGGAAATATTGTTGCTTTGGAAACTCTCGTTGTCATCAGGAAAATAAACTTCATGAAAGGATGAACGTCGTCAGAAAGTAGGTACTTGTAAACAAGTTCAGGGAGTTAATTTTATTGTTGCAGATCCATGTTCGTCTCTGCATAAACAGCTCCGAAGCATTACACTGCCTCTGGATGCCTGAACAGTTGAACGATGAAAGATAGATCCACAGCATCATTAAATTGTCGCCATACCCTAACACGCCCATCGTTCTGCAAGAGGGTGAATGACCCCATTTAGACTTGAGCTAGCTTCATAAAAATTTTGAAGATTGAACTCTTAGGGCATATACCACAGGTGATTAGAATTTTTTTTCAATTCACTTCTGTCCTGTTTTATCAACCCTCCTGACTTTCTTTTTTAAATTTTATCATGTTCTATAAGCTTACTTCCTAACATGCTGTTTCTATGCGCTAGGGATTTGTAGGTACACCTCATGCACAAATTCCTCGTTCACTTAACTTCATGCTAAGTGGTGCCTGTCTCCTTTTTCTCTCGAAATCCCCTTTTTGTGGTTGGAGAGGCCTGAACTAATTTAAAACGTAATCTAAGATCCTCTAATCTTTTTCGAAAACTTAGCGCAGCTTATCATAAACATAAACATAAAATTATTAGTTAGAAGAACTTAACGAGCTTTGAAAAAAGAGACACGTACCAAATTGGAGACGGCAATGACGGACCTAAAATAGAACCAAAAAGCCATCGTTACATCGTTAGATGAGTCGCCCAGGCTTCGCGAATGAAATGCGAATGAAATCGATGTACCGCAATAGTATAGGCTTTGGCTCAGCCGCACCGTCGAGTGTTGATTTCACTGATGTTGTGGTGAGTGCGCAGTCAAAAATCTTTCAAATTGTTATAATTATTGGCTCACTAAGTGATGCTAAAGCAACTTCACCATGTACTTCATTAGAGTGATTAAAATGTTCATAGTTATTATAACCTTCTATTAATGTTCAAGTTATTATAACCTTGTATTAATATTCAAGTTATTTTAACCTTGTTATTATAACCTTGTTGACGGGAACGTTTTTTCATTTGTCCGTTCTTAAGGGAAGATGTTTTTGATGATTTTGTAGACTCGATTTTTGGCATAAATAACGAGTTGCTGCATCAATGACAACAATTAAACTCCCATTAAATTGCAGCACTCTGACGGAACAAAAACTGAATACAAGCGTTTAATGGTTCGAAAGAATTCGTAGGCAACCATCGTACATATGAACTCACGTTAACGCAGCCTAAAAATTGGTAATCTCTGTCATATGTAGTTTTCAACAAACAAATTGCGATGACGATTTTAACAAATAGAAAGTGATTCTTCACGGAACATAATCTGTAGTTCATGCCACCAAATTATTTCGTAGTAATTTTTTAATCATAAAGCATTCCATGCAAATTAATTTTTCAATTTCTGTGACGTGTTTTCGTCGAGTTATTTTTTGTTGTTGTGTGCGAATGTTTAGGAGTTTTGAAAATTTATGGAACAATTTCCCAGGAAATAATATTTTAATGAAAAACTATAAGTGCAGTTTTAAATACGAGTATTACACATTCAAAGTCCTCTTGGTAGATGGGTAAACAAGTCGACATTTCTTTCTTTACAATCCACTATGCTGCGCCGATTTATTTTTTATTAACGTAACAATGAGTTTAGTTCACTAAGTTATGCTGCTCATAACACGGCGGCTTGTTATCAACACGTACTGAATTTAGAATACATAGATCTATGACCAGATCAAAATTAGAGAAAAGAATCAAAGTCTGAGTATCTTGTCTGCCACTGCCCGTTTGGATTTTGACTTTCCTTTCATCAGTAGCAGCGAGGACTTAAATGAGTATTTTAGATTAAATTTTCCAATTTCCAAAGAATAATCCCATTTTTCTTTGAAATCTTCGTCAGGAACTGCTGTGTACTCTACGCCTGCACATTAAATTGAGTTATCAAAAAAAAAAAAACCTTCTGGCCTAGAAATTCGATGAATTTCAAGTTCGCCGTTTAAACCGTTCATCGTCTAGAAGGATTCATAATTAATTCCTATAAATAGATTCCATTTCTTTTCGGTTTAACTGCATTTGTTTCTTAATTTGAAATATGAAGTTCAGTTCAAGTTTCATTTTCTCTTCATACAGCTGTGGTATGCCTGTGACAAATTGATGACACGTGAGCTCGTCTGAAAGCAATGATTGTAATAACATAGTATCGAGGAGAAAATTTAAATGGCCAAGAGATAAATCGCAATCACATCTTATCACGTAAGACGAAGACTGCTCTCATACGAAAAGATAAAATTCCTCGCTCGCATGTCCAGCAAGTATTCTATTCAGCTATTTTGCTTCAAAAGAATGTCAGGTTTCAAGCACCGCAAAAAAGGAATCAAAGTAATTGCATAAAATTCAGTGTTCTGTGCATGTCTTAATTAAGTAGTAATCTTTATCATACGTACATCAGCGAGCGAAAACGAAAGCAAGATCTATTTACAGGCCACAAATATAGTCGTATTAATATTTTTGTTCATTTTGAGTCCGGCTTCGCCGAGAAGATGCAATAAAGACGTCTGACCAACACTTCAGTGTTCCTTTGCGTCCAACCTTTGAACTTCGCTGAGTTTTTTTGGATACAAAAAATAGAAACTACGAGAAGTTTCAACGGAGTTGAGAGAAGCACTGACAAATGATGCTACTTTCGAAGAAATTCGCATCTGGTTAGTTGGTCATTATGTGCGTCGGAAGAATTTTTCACAATAATAAGTACGTTCCAAAATATGTGTAAAAATTCACTTTAGATGAACCGAGTTTCGACTAATAACACAACTATCTACGGTAAAGTACCGGAAGAAAATCTACGAGGTGCGACTCTGAATTTTTGTCAAGATACTGTGAACAACCCGATGTAAAAAATGACACGATGCCGTACGTAAGTTCCATTTATTATACACTTCACATGGAGCTCTCAGAGCACTGCCGTGTAGTTATAGCCATAACACACCAATTGCTAGCAACCAAATCGTAAATTTTAGTGAAATGCTTAAAGCCTGGAGTTCAAGTTTGTCAATTCGATATTTCACAACCCATTCGCGGCAGCAAAAAACATTTTTTTTTAGTTTCGGGTGTTTCCGCTTTTGTGTTTAATCAAACAACAGCGGCATCTCTCGAGCAACTTGTTTCAAAATTTCATTTTGAATATTTACAGTCAATTCAGTTGAGGTTAACGTATTTTACATTGTCAGTAACAAAAATACCTATTTTTGCTGAAGCAAATAGTATAAATAGTTTTCATTTTTTTAGTGAACGAAGATTGAGGCTGCAAGGAAAGTCGCCATTTCTAGCCAGCCTCTGAACGCTGCAGCATGCGGACGGAAGGTCACTAATTATGTAAAGGGAAATACGCTGTACATAACAAGTAGGTTATATAAGCATAAAATAGAACTCATTTAAGATGCACTTGTGTTTCAAAATTGATTCTCCACTCGTTGAATCTTAAGTCACTGTCGTTCAATCAATGCTTTTAAGACTTTCACTTTCTTATATTCATCTCATTTCCCGACAAGTCCGATGGAATTTCTCCTCTAAGTGAGATCATCAGAGGTAAGTTCACACAGTGATTGCTGTGTGAACTTACTCGAATACCCGAACTTATTCACTACGGGAACTTCTCATACCCGAATGGGTATGGGAACGTGTACTGATACATTAGAGTTCCTGACAATAGGACTAACATGAATACCGGACACCTGGCAACCGGACTAACATGAATACCGGACACCTGACAACCGGACTCACATGACAACCGGACATGCAGTGAATATTATTAGAATCGTTTACCATGTTTTCAAGGAGGAAATGAACGATAGTACATGTGTATAATGACAATTAATGTTACATCACTTACAGTAAAATTAAGCTCACATTTATTACAATCGTAGAAACATTAATTTAACATGTGTTATTCCTTGGTTTAGTCCAACCACTAACATGATGTTTCGATTTTAAATGTGAACATGCAATTCTTGAAAATATACTCATGTTTATAATGTTCATACAAACTTTACCTGCAATAAAGTAATTTATGTTTCAATAAATCTTTAATTTTCCTATCTACATGTGGATGACATGACGAACGGAATAACTTGACATCCTCACATGTGTGAGTCCGGTTGTCAGGAACTCTACTGTTTTTAAACACCGCTGTAAAATAAACCCAAGTAATTTGGTTGCATTTTCTCTTAGCCTTTCATTCCCTTGTTCTGCCTTGCTAACTGGAGGCCTGAGCAGAACACAATGACTGAAAATTTAATTCTTGAATGACAATTCATATTAATTGATGTTTGAAATTCAGAACAACATATACTTAAGCCATTCACGTGACAACAGTTTTTAAAAATTGAAAATAATTCTGGCTTGAAAATAACGCGTTTTTTTCAAGCCACAGGTTCATTATTATGATGTATTCCTTTTCAACTCATTTGAGAGGTTAATATATCGAGAATTGGGAAAATAGTAAACTTGTTTGACTGTGGAGTATACCAAGCATCTCGTGTTATCAGAGTAATTAGTGTTGTTATTAAAAACAAAAATTGAAGAATCGAAAGAATAAAGAAACACGTGGATTTGAATTCAAGTAAAGAGGGCTGAAAAAATCGAAACAGAGTTCAGAGAGTGCTGTACTCGTCACTTAATGTTGGTAAAATTAAAGAAGCAGTGACGCCTGAATCACAAAAACGCTCATCACACACTGTCAGCTTTTCCGGTGATTAGGAAAGGATGCTATTCATATTGGCCAGCTCAGTTATTAAATGATTTACGTCACAAATAAATCATCTGTATTTTCATTTTTGACGGTGCTGAGACCCTCTCGTAATCACGTAATGTACCCCAGGTGGTGTTTTTTTGCAAATATCAGTATAACATATCTTAACTTGTATTATTTCACCCCATCAACACACTTGCAAGCGCTATGCATGCTCGAGAGTCACCGCGCGAGTATTCCGATGAATCAGTCGCTTGATCATTTTGTAATCTGTGAACCTGAAGCAGCCTGGCGATTGATCAGCGGCGCTGCGTTTTGCATGACATCGATTGTGGCAAAAAGGACGGGCTCGCCATCAATCGAGGTGGATTTAAGCGCCGTCATTCTTTAGAGCCTCGCTGTGCTCTTATGGTCGCTTTAAGGCAGGCCACGTCATTCAAGCATTGCAAAATATAGCTAAAATCGTGGCGATATTACGCCCAGGAGCGCATTCTCCTTCACGGAGTTCACCTCAGCCGCAGGCAGGTCGATGTGAAGATGCTAGCTGTGTATTGCCTGCTGCAGATCTCGTTTGGTAGCTCCTGGAAAGCGCAATGTGTCTCCTTCTAATACATACTTTCTCACATTTTTTCAATGTTTCGAAAAATAGTTATTTCATTTTAATACGGGAGAGGAGATGGAAGAAAAGAAGAGAGTTTGAATTTTCAGAATTCCGAGGACATATTTTAATAGTATTTGATAACGTCCTAACCTGCACTGATTGGTTGCTTACCTTTTCTTGAAATGAAATGCGAAGGTGAATAACAATAGAATTACATAAAACATAATTTTTGCCAGTTTACACTGCATTCTTTTAAAAACTTTCAAACTTGAACAACACGTAAAATTCAAATGCAAACTTATTTTCCAAGCGTGCTTAATCTGTGTCCAGCGCCAATGTCCAAATTGGCAACTACATACAGGCTTTCGATTCTTGAAAACTAGCCAAGTTTCTAAGTAGAGTAGTTACCGGTCATGCTGCAGAATCTGGTAATCTGAACACTTCCAAACAGTGGCTTTGAAAAAAATTAAAATGTGAAAAATACATTCAATATCATCGTCCTAAGGTTGAAAGCCCGAATTTAATTCTGTACCTCAATTGCATCAATGCTAAAACCAAAGCGCTCGTCATGGCACGTAGCAGTTAGAGACGGACCTCAATGTCTTTCTTTAAACCCCAAAACGAGCGTTAAGTTTGTAGATATTTTTTGATAGAGCCATGGAGCAGTGGCGGTCTCCTGGGCAACCCGATAGGCTCGATGACAAACGACAGCGTGCGTGTGACAGTCTCGTTTGTCGGAGGTCCGGGGCTGATTGCCCGCCGCTGCCGCCGTCCACTTCTTTGCTGGCAGACCAATAATGCGATCCCGCGACGGTCCGGCTGGGCGGCTGGCCGCTACCTCGCGTTGCTCGAAAGTAGCGTCACGATTCTCTTTGAAGTAAGCAAAAATGAAACCGAGAAGAGCATTTCGCAACATGATAACTGCACTCCACCTTCTAGCTAATTTTAGAGAACAGGAAACAGAAATCACCTAATGAGAACAAATGTGGAGTTGATGACAAAAGTGCGCTATAAAAATGAGAACAAATGTGGAGTTGATGACAAAAGTGCGCTATAAAAATGAGAACAAATGTGGAGTTGATGACAAAAGTGCGCTATAAAAAGCTTATTGCATATTATAGCTTCACCCTGCCAGGATCTGGTTCTGTGTCAGTACGCGAAGAAGTAAGTGGATTTCAAGCATTCATTGTTAACGTTTCGTTATCCCTACGGGGGGAACATTGAACACATGTCAGCAACAACTCCACATGTACATGTAAGACGAAAGAAGTCATGCTGTCGAAAAACATTTTTAAATATATTTAAGTCAGGTAATATTTAAGTCATATATTTAAGTCATATTTAAGTCAAGCTGTTACTAAATTATAATTTTACTACATTCATTACATGTAAACTTTTTGTGACAATTTGTTCGGTGTTTTTATTTTCGTTGAGAGAAACATTTTACAGTATTTCTTTAACAATCCGTCACCTCGCTGTGGGTGATTCTGAACAGGTAAAGACGCAAGTTGAACGGACGACTCATAAGTAGTAACTTTCTGATCATTTTCGTTGACGATGATTCACTGTTCAAATGGTACTCAAACTTCTTGAAGTGGAACCTGTAAACCTGGCTTGTTCTTGTCTACTTGAATATGAGAATGTGAGAACTCTGACCAACTTCCATAGACCACTGAGTTAACTAGTTATCATAGCGCAGTTCGGACAAGGGAAGGACTCTGAAGCTTCGTTTGCCCCGCCTGTGTGAGCTCCATTGTTCATGAAGAGCAAATGCGAAATCGTGAAGCATTTTTTTTAGTAGCAAACTGCAGGTAAACTCAATTGAGCCCAATTCAACAGAAAACCTGACTACTTGTGACGCCACATATCCTAACTAGGAACTGCATTAGTTGAGACTCTTATTATTTGAACCCACTTGAAAATTTTCATCACATTTTCAATTTCAACATGAATAATTCAATTGTTTAGCTAGCTCTGTTACAACAGGGGTATGCGAGTAGCGCGAGCGATGTAGCCTTACAACTTCGTTGCAAGTCCATCTGGTCTTTCTATACACCTTCGATTAATATTGTAGAACTCGAATGATAGACAACAACAGAATCGAAGTCCTGCCGCCTGGTTTGTGCTATCGAGAAAACCAAGGTGATCATAAAACATGAACACAAAATGTTAAAAGCGCTTGAACTTCACCATGAAATGAAATTGTATTTAAGGGAAATTACAATCAATCAATTCGATATGGCTTACTAAATGTTTCAAATACTTTAAAAGCTAGTATATCTAATTGAATGCAAAACTTGACACTCAATAACCCTTACACACATAACAAGAACAGGCAAACGCATTTACGTTTTTGCCGCCATTATGTATGGTGGCACTTAATTGTTTTACGTTGCAGCTGGCTGTTTGCGATCTTGAAATATTAAACTCTACTACCTTCTGCGGGTTGAAATATCGACTATAACCTTATTCGGTGATAAATTTAGATGAATACGAGTCCAACAGAACAAGGCTAACATGAATATAACGGAGATTCTCTGGAGTTTTTCAACATTTTCGATCATTTCAAAGTGCTTTTTCTCTATTGTTTTGTCCCACCAGTGTACAACCTCCAGATTCACCGGAGCTTGGTGTTTTTATTTCAAGAGACTATGTGGATTGTTTGTGAAGATGCCTGTAGCGCAACACCAAATTGTTTGAACTTTCATAATAAACTAGTGCAATGCTCGTGAATTGCAATTCTACTGTCCATCCAATCTAACTAATTGATGTGTTAAATATGGGTCATTTGAAATCTCTCAATTATCAGATTTCAAATTTTATTAACGATTATTCAAACGCCGTTCAAAGGTCAAGTTAGCTCTAGCTTCTCGTTGGCGAGCAGCATTGATTCGTCTTACCATTTCGCCTTGTTCATTTGATAGTCTGCTGCGACTTTCTTGCTGTCGAAGTCTTGCTACTTCTCTCTTACGGTTGGGTATGTTTCTTATCCATGGTGGCCTCTTTTGCCGGAATTTTATTCTGAAATATCGTCTATTATCTCGTCGAATTTTTTCAAGAAAATCACAATTCCGAAAACAATAACTCAAGTTCCAAAATCTTGGGCCCTTTACCAAGTGGTAGCCAGGTTACTGGTCAAACGAATCTCAAACATTTTTTTTCGCATTATCAATTAAAAATATCAAAGCAACATGGTGAATTTCAACAGAGAAAGCTCCAAAGAAAATTTATATTTGAAAAAATAAGCCGATTGCGCATTCTGGATACCATAATGTCAGTGAAATGGAATTGAATCGACACAAAAAAAAATGCAATAGAATAATTTCTTGTATTTCTTAAGCTTTATCTTTGTTGCTATCAAAGCTATCGATTAGAAGAGGGTGTCACACGGACGGACTGACGGACGCGGCTCTTATTATTATAGTGATGAGAATTAAAGTGATATAATTTACATCACTCAAAGAATTTGGCACAAACAATTCCTCAGCTGTTGGCTTGAGCTTAGGTCATTCAAACGAAGTCGATAGGGTAGCTGTTGTTAAAATTACCGTGCCCAGCGTATTGAAAGGCGCGCAACGATGGTTTATGACATGCCTCACTGGCCTGAAATATCCAAACGCAGTATAAAGATTTGTCTCTTTATTAGCCGATGATATCAAATTTGCTGCTCATAATCGTTGTGGGCGCTTTCTTTCCTTTTCGGTATTGGACACTAAAAAGAACTCTAAAATGATTTTATAATGCAAGAAACGAGACTCATTAACTAAAATTACATTTTAAACCATACGATCAATTCAGCTATTGACACAAAATGTCCAACATGAATGAGTTCTCAACATCAGTTTTTTGTGAAGCTGTAGGACATCAATGCCATTCCGAATCCCTATAGGTGAGGTGAAGTGTAACTTTTAACTTGGGTGTTTGATAGATGGGCTCCTTAACGGGGCCTTCCTAGAGTGTGGAGACATGTTCAGCATTGTCAGAATTTCACTTTAAAAATTTTATTTTTCAATTATCTTCCACGTAAAAAAAACAATAGGAGTTAACATTTCACCTTCCACTACAATAGGTTCGCACAAGGTTATTTATTCACATTCTTCCCTGAGTTAGACTCTTTCTTATATGAAGCAATTTACACACTATTCATCCGCACAGCTTCGAGGAATATGCTCATAAAGAACCGTTTGAGTGAGTTATAAAAGATTTCACAAATTTTATCATTGTCCCCGTGCTTCAGTACATCTCTATGGTACTCCTGCGAGTCCGAGCTTAAAATATCTGTGTACCACAAATATTATCTAACATTGAGATAATAAATTTTATTATCTGGTGGACCATACATGTTACATACCAGATCCGAATAAATTTGTGAGATATGATTATTATGTATGTTTCTCTGCATTTATAGATAGCTGTTTGTGTAACATATGAACGATGGGGGAAAACCTTTGCGTAGAAAGTTATGTATTGTTACTCATGGCAAAAATTTCAAACTTAAAAAAACTTAAATTTGAACCTATTGATTATCTGGCTGGGAAAACAAAAGCATGAAACTGAAAATTTATGCGAGTTGCTGTTTTTATCCTCAATTATGAATTGGAATCTTGAAACGATTAATAGTTTTTTCACACAAATCCGCACTTCAAAAAATAACGCAGCATCTTACAAATAGTGTACACCAATAAATTCAATACTTTAGGAATCCAACTCGTTAAGGTACCGTATTTTAGCAGGGGGTACCGGAATACTCCACTTCAGAAAACGTTAAAGTATGTTCAACACCTTCACCGCGTATCCGCGGTTGTTGACTGGTTTGGTTAGGTTGTAAGGAGCAGAATTGGGAAATCGACTTTAATGCTCGAATACAATTTTATCTTTCCAAAGAAATGTGAAAATACAATTTCGCTATGACATTTCATACCGTATGATAGCAGTCATTTCTTTAAGCGGTCGCGAAACAGATGAAATGCCATTCACCTGTTTCGGTGTGTGAATGAGCAATTTACTTAGTTGGATACATGTGGCCCAATACGAGGGGAGCGTGTTAGTATTTACACGAAAGCTGCCCTCAATTGAATGCAAATAAGAAATCTGAAGAAATAAAGTAAGGGAAGTCAGCCAACCACTAAAATTGGTGAAGAAATATGACTAGGAAGACATGAAGAGTCTCTGGTTTTATTTTTTTTTAGGCTTAGCACTCACGGTACCGTAAAAAATGGCTTCAGTGCGTACATTCCTGATCAAAATTTTTAAAAATTTAAAACAGGGAAAATTTTTTTTCGCATAGTTAGACTTTTAAAGTTTCAAAACTAAGTTGGCTCAGTGGTAAAAATGAAAGACAAAGAAGACAAATAATTTCTGTCAAATCGATTAAGTTTGCAAATTTGATTTTAAATTACTGCGCTGCTCGCTAGCTGACCCGAAATTCAAGGCTATTAAATCGAAAAGTCTGCAACTCTATACGCCTCAGTTGAAGTTCAAAAAAAGGGCTTATAAAGAACTCATGCCTCTACTTTTGTTAATAATCTCAAAAAATTATTGGCAGCTTGCTTGAAATGAGGGCTTCCAACCGGGCTAGAGAACGATTACTCCTCGCAGTGAATATACAGAATCATGGAGATCATCAACTGTCTAAACTTGAAATTAATTTCTGTAAAAATTTCTCATCATCAATTCTCAAACGTTTTCTATTGTTTTCAAGTTTTAAGAAAAGTATGGGTGAGAGAAAAGAAGAAAGCTATTCTCCTGAAAGAAATTCTTGGTCAAATAAGTATAATAGATCGCTGCATTATCTTACTGGAAGAACTGCCACCACACAAGCGAGGGTGCTCTGTCGCTATGCAAGCTCTGTGCAACATGCCAACGTTATTGGCCGCAGTTTGACGCCCCTGCACAGCATGAACTTCAATGGCCCGTCAGGAGGAAAAGGCACCCCGCACCATGACAAAGCTTTCTTTACTGTGCCGTGTAGAGAAAGTTTCAGGAGGCAACTCTTGGTCGTGTTAATAACGATGGAAGCCATCAGGATCGTCTGTTTTTTAAAATTTCCTCATGTTCGGGTATCAAGAACAAAACTTACTTCCACTTATCAACTTTCCATGTTTTGTACTCTGGGGCAAACTCCAAACAGTCTGCTTTGTGATGTGGACGCAGACGAGGGCATTGCAGTGGCTTTTTATTTTTAAACAATTTTGCCACAAGAGTCTCCTCATGGTTAAAGGACTGCGATCAGGATTATAGTGAGTGCCCTAAAATGTTAATTATAGTGAGTGCCCTTAACTCTCCTACGCAATGCTGGTAAAATGTTTAGTCTAGAACTAAATTTCGTTCTTCTATATCTGCCAGTCTCTCAAAAAGCGTCAAACCACTGTTTTACTGCGTTTAACTTCAGCTGCGGTGACACGCTGAGACGAACCTTGTATATGCAGCCTAACGATTTGAACACGTTCAAAGGAGGATATTTTGATGGCTTCGGACAAATAACACATCCATATCCTGAGCGACAGACTGCACCTGAGGTGAAATTTACAAATTTCTTTACATTCAAGCTTTGGTGCAATTTTGATTCGAAATTTTTACTCCGTTGGCAGCAGCTTAAAAACGTATGTTATAATTTGTAAACCTAATTGATTTGATAGAAATTGTTAATCTTTTAACTCTTTTTCTTTATCAAGTTGAAGTTTTAATTAGAAAACTTATAAGGTAAGAATAATATTCATCTAGTTTTTCATCAGGTCCTGAAATTATGATTACGAGTGAATGTGTTAAACGATTTTAAAATTCAAAAGCAAACCAAATACGAAGTGTTCATATACAAATATGAATTCAAGCTTTGTAACATAAGCTTGCCTTTATCAATGAAATATGATATTCATACCGAATCCTTCGGCGCAAGGGACTTGATAGTAAGACTATCTTTAACCAGGGCGTAGATGAATTACTAGAGGCTCGCTAATGTACACAACTGGTGTGCCCTGATACTCTCACCTAAAACAAGTGGTGCAGATTTCTCATGCGCGTGAAAATGAAGGAGAGTAAAAAGCACGCAAGCGTTTAGTGTGCATTGTGCTCGGATCAGCACGGCGGCGAAAATAAAGTGACTCAAAACGGTTTACTTTAACAAAATTTGATGTCTGGGATTACATACCGAGAATCTTTTGGTAGGTCTGAGAACTAAACGGCGGTGATAGAGCTATGCAAAGGCTTCCAGGGCCCAGCTTTTCAGCGGTACGTTCGTGACGCAAAGATACTTCACCTGTTTAAGGTTGAACAATGTTACTTAACAATCACTAAAATGAAGATAGCAGACAAAAAGGGTTCCAGTAATAACATTGGGGAACAATTTGTAAGTTCTTTTCGATTGAGTTAGATTTCTGAGCTTATTTAGACTAAAATTGGTATGTTTATTCCTAATCTGTAGTTTTTTTCTAGTTCATCTTGTTCTTTTTCCACAGCTTACACACCACATAAGAAAAAGTCCACTGGTTAGCTGTAATAACACTTGCTAGCTGATTAAGATTTGACTCATGAGCCATGTGGTAGCTTGTTTCAGATTAACTTCTTTCAGATCATGTTCTTGTGTTTTAAATCATGTCTGTTTCTGCTACGTCTCATCGTAAATGCCTGAAAAACCCTGACTCTTTTTGTTTTATATGTGGGAGTTTCACCATTCCGAGTCAGAGAACAAGCATCAGCGTATTTCTCAAGCAAGCAAATTTCACATTTTCCAAAGCGAAACTCGTTCACCAGGAGACAAGCCACAGGTTCCTCCCAGTGTGCAAGCAGCGTGTCGAGAGTTTACGGATGTGGATCAAAGGAACACGTGAAAAGATGCCATTTAGTATCCCCATATTTTGGCGAGAGCAAAAAGATCATTCCTTTGGTTCAGTGAGAACATCAGGATTTACCAAGAGATATAAAAGCAAAATAGAATATCCTAACATACTGTTAGCTAAAAGACCAATTCCTCCTTCAGGTAAAATTACAGTGCCAGTTTTCGAACAACTACCTCCTCTAGAAGATCTGAGTGATGCTGAAGAACGCACTGACAGCAATGATAGAGTTGGACGTTCACGAGGATCCAGTTCGTAGGGATTTTATCAGGACGAGTTGAATGATTTAACACGTGATTGACGCCTATCATAAAAAGCTTCTGAAATACGAGTTACATGACAAAGAGAAAAAAATCCTTGAAAAAGGAGTGAAGGTATCATAATTTCAAACCAGAGAAAGTAAATTCCTGCAGTATTTTAAAAATGATAGAAGTTTTGTGATTTGTCATGACATTCTTGGCTTACTGAAGGAGTTATGGCTTCCAATCTACAATCCAAATGAATGGAAGCTGTTGATTTATAGCTCAAAGCGGAGTTTGAAGAGCGTCTTTCTACACACTGACAATCTATTTGACACAGTCCCCATTGGACATTCGGTGTGTTTTCAGGAAAAATACAGAGATGTAAAGAGAGTTATCGAGTTATTACAATATGACAAACACAATTGGATCAGTTGTGTGGATTTTGAGATGGTGTCCTTCTATCTTGGTCAGTAATGTGGATACACAAAATATCCCTGCTTTCTCTGTATATGGGATAGCAGAGCTCGAGGGAAGCATTGGGTTGAGACAAATTGGCCTCCGAGATCTGATCTTAAACCTGAAGATCCTAACATTGTACATGAGCCACGTGTTGACAGGAAGAATAAAATATTCCCACTTCTACACATTAAAGTAGGTTTCATGAAACAATTTGCAAAGGTATTGGCAACTGATGGATATTATTCGACGTACATCATCTTGATATTTCCTGTACTATCAGTCGGAAAAAATCAAGGCCTGTGTGTTTGATGGTCCACAAATTAGACAGCACAGCAAAGATGAACTGTTCATTGGTACTACGTCGGATCTTGAAAAGAATGCTTGCTCATCATCTAAAGACGCCGTAGAAAATTTTCTGAGGAATGCACGAGCAAGTAGAAATTATTAGAAAATTATCAGAGAGCTACAAAGCGCTCTGTTGCAACATGTGTATTAAATTACATTTTTTACATTGCTATCTTGCTAGCTTTCCGGAAAATCTTGGTGCTGCTAGCGACGAGCAAGGTGAACGATTTCACAAAGATTTCAAGGTTTTGGAAGAACGCCACCAGGATAGATGGGATGTTCATATGATGGCTGACTGGTTGGAGCATAAAAAACGAGTCCTCAATTTGAACACTCCAGAAAAAGCTACAAGCGTACGTTTTTACTTAAGCCTTTACAAAATTATAGCCTTCTTCTTAGTAAAAACACGATAATGCTATACAAATACATCATTCAAGCCTATTTCCTTCGCTTCTCTTTGTATGTTAATGTGTGCAACTTTTTATAAAGCAAGCATTGCAGCTATCATGTACAGTTTTTGCATAGCTTTTAAGATGATGAAAATCGTACAAATCAAAAACTTGACGTTGTAGAGAAAAAGTAAAATCAAATTAGGATTGAGCACCCAAAAATTACTTAATAACAACCATCAGACTTGACAAAAATTGTGTTCATCAGAGTAATAATTATTTGACTGCATGAATATTCTTCAAAAATATTGGAAAGTAAAGGTGTCGTTCCATCCGTTGTGAAAACAAAATATGTAGAATTAATTTCAGGAAACAAAGATTCTCGGTTCTCCATTATAATTGTGCTATAAATAAGTACGGCAGTACTGAAGGACACTGAATCAGCCGCACTTCGAAACCGACTGCCTAGCAGCCTTATTGGGTTATTTGGGTTAGGTAACACTCTTAATATTAGGATACATTCCTCATGACTTTCTTTCGAGTAATGCCCACAAAATTTTCCTTTTAAAATGGACTAACGTTCTGGGATTATAGATCGCCGTTCCCTAAGCTCTTGCGTTCACGCTTTATGCACAAAAGGCAGATTCTTAAAAAATGTTGAAAGACACTCATGATCATGGAACAGTGGGTCGTCCAACATTATTCTTGTTATCGTAGAATAAGAACTAAAATATGACTGAGACATACATAGTTCCAGAAATGCTCAAACTTGAACTTGCGCAAAAATGAACCAATCAAATTTACTGCCCTGAAATGATTCGTCTCATCAGTGTGAAAACATTCGTATTTCCGGCTGACAAAATCTGGTTTGCCAGAGCCAAACATAATAGAGAATCGAGGGAGTTTTGGGTCTGTGACAATACCGAACAAACACGGCCAAGATCTGGCACTTATCGCGACGTTTGCCCCTGAACAGTTAGGCAGGTCGGACGTGCTCGGAAAACAGTCGGAGTGAAGAGAGATATTTGCCAAGACAGTGTCTTGTCAGGGACGATTGTGATGGAAGGTAATAATAAGAGTCCTTCTCATTAGCGACCTCATTATCTGTAGAGGGAGCCGAGCACTGTGTCAACTCGCCCAATCTAACGAAGTTGACAGTGAGCCCAGGCACAGAGGTCTCCTTTTCTGTTTCTTGCAAATGATGTACACGTAAAAACGACGTACGGGTAAACCAACCCCAAACTTATTACCAGAGAACAATTAAAACACATTTGTGGGAAGTTATAGGGTCATTTGCATAAAAATATTATTTAAATGACTGCATGCAGACATAAAACCGTTAAACAATTGAACACGAGGGTCGCTGAAAACGATAAAAAAGCGACTTAAAATTAAGTAATGATAGAACCTTGTCATTCTGAGAATGCATGTTCTCTTCATTGACGCATATTTGAGTTTTATGTGTAGGAATTAATTCAGTATTCGTACATCTCAGGGACTAAGAATACCAAACAATTTTGAAATCCTAAATCCTCATTAATGTTACATCGTTTTCAACGAAAGCGTAGTTTTCCCTACAAAATGGGAATAATAAAAATGGTCTGTATTAGAAATGAGGTGATTGATCATTCGGATTCTTGTAACGTTTGCGCAAATCTAAGTTCTCATTTCATGAGTAGTTTAAAATTTTTCGTGATCTTCCACATCTGACTGTTCCTTCACTTTCCATCAGTTCGCTGATGCATTCCATTAATATTTTGCATCAATCCTTTTCACAATTCATCAACAATTCATAGATATATTGGAGCTCTTCAGCTGAATTTTATTCTCCAAAAAAGACTTTACTATCATTTTGTGTGGAATTCAAGGCCAGTGACTGAAAACGAAATTGTAGAATAACACAATGTGGCCCTATGTTCCCGAATGGCAAACTATGCCACATAAATGCTGGTTGATTAAAGCCTTAGGGACAGTTAACAAACTTTCTTAATCAATTTTAAATTTATGCAAAAAAAATAACCATTCACCGCGTCAGCCACAAATCCATACAAAGGGAATTTTGGACTTGGAAACACACTTAAAGACGGGGACATGAAGGATACTCATGATTTATGTTTCTTTCTCAAATAAAGAGACAAAGTAGCCCCTACCCACCCCTATGACCACTGTGGGTTACCACAAACCGTCACTCTGTTCGGGTTTTCTAGAGTTTAAACTGTGCACCGCGGCGGGTGGGACCTAGTCATTAAGGCGACGAGTGACCTTGGAGCAGCTCTGACTGACCTGAACGTGTCTTCGTCGCTGTCTGACTCGCTGAGCATCATCTGTGGTCCTTGTTCTGATGTCCAATCTTCATAATTATTCCTGCATGAATGAAGCTGCTTAATCTTTAGGGATTCGTCAAGCTGAGAAGGTGTGAGGTGATCTTTATTGGTCAAAGCTGCAGGAATGACCGATTAGTTCTTAGTCCCGCAAAAGAATTATAATAACGTTATCAGCCAAGCAGAGGTTTCTTAGTAGCACGTCGAGGTTATCCTCTCATATCATTTTCATGCTGCTAAATGATTCGTCCCATCAGTGGGAAAAAATTAGTACTTCCAGTTGACAAAATATGGTTACCAGAATCAAACATTATAGAAAATCGAGGTAGTTTTGGGATCTGTGAGAGTGAATTTTTCAAAGAAAGCTTAAAATTTTACTCATGAGGCCGATGCTATCATTGTTGGGTGTGATACAAATTTTTACTTTAGTAACTTATCTAAGCAAACAGAAGTCGTCTCACGCCTCAGAACTCGGGTTTCTTGTGGTACGGTACCGAGGGAACTCTGGCTACTTCTATCGTGTAATACACGATTGTAAAACAAGCGTTTGACACGAAATTTTATCGGAAAACTTTTTATTTCATGTAATCTGATTTCTAAATGAAAGCTGTGTTTACAGCATTCAAATTTGAAAAGATGACTTGATCTAAGCAACTGACTTCTGAGTTGACGCAACATATGGACCCAGCTTTGCCACTCCATAACATATGGAGCCAGTCGGGTCTGTTTATGTGTACTATATATGAAGCGTTCGTTGGAGGACGGGGCTGTACGCCTTATTTTCCTAATATGTTTATTGTGTGGAATACCTTCCTTAACATCTAAGTAATGCATATGTCAAATATAAGAGTCCAATTTACACTTATTCCAATGAAATTTGTAAAATTAAAGTGAAGCAAGTAAGGCGGCCGTGCTCGCAGCGCAGATTAGAATTTACAACACTTCCTTAGTGTTAAAGCATAGAGTGTGGATGAAGGCAACTTCGTGCAGCTCATAAGCCTTGGCTTTGTTTGACTGATTTTTGAAGTTCAAAGTAAATGTTAAACTTCCACCCATGAACGGCCGAAAAAAGTTTAAATCTATAGATACATGGAAAGGAAAACGAATGAAACAATCTGATATTTTAGATGTTGAACTCTTGAAAAAAAACATTACGCAGCGAAAGGTAGCAACATGTAAGTTTTCATATGCTAGAAAGTTAATGTTAGACGAAAACTACAAAGAAGGTTACGCTATAACAAAGTCTAATTTAGGAACTCAAAGCAGCGGCTTTAACTTCAGACTGCAGGAAGGGAGAAAACCGTATGAGGCAAACTCATTTAACTTAGCACAACATACACTGAAGGCAAAATAGACCAGCTGCATTGCAATTTCCGCAGAAAAAGTTAAAGATATCATGGAACTAACAAAACTGATGCTCGTAAATGCTGCTCAGTGCTACACAACCTACAATTTGAGCTACTTCCTTCACGCGACACTGCTGCGGCTGCTATGGAAGATGAAGATGAGCTGGACGACATCATGGAATTCGAACATTAGTTTTTAAAGACCTTTACATGTTACCTTCCATTTCTTCATTTGACATTTAATTGTAAAATCGTTTCCTTTTGTTAAATCGTATTTACATATTAAATATAGCTGAACATATTATCTGCTTCTCACTTAATGATAATTTGTAGTGCATTAAAATTTCTTTTAGGTTAAGATCAACCTAACATTATAAAAATAGTTGAATCATTTGTTAGCTGTCATTCCCTCCTTAATTTGTAATATTTCATCATAACGCAAATACCTACTCATTTTGGTTGTAGTAGTCGATATTAATTGGAAAACTTTATAAACCACTTCTGTAAATTTTTTTAAATGGCGCATAGCCCCTTCCTCCACCGAACGCGTCATTTATATATGGGTTTAAGCTGTGAAGTTCTGATAAAAAATGTCTCACGTCATTTACACGTTTCAAGAGTTTCTTTTAATATAGCTTAAAATCGCACGTGCGGACTTCTGTCCCAATCCTACAAAACTTGCGAAGGCACGCAATGCTTTGTATTAGACATGGCGTGCTGGGACCCTACAGATCAAAGCACAACGAGTGAGGGGTGAGATTGTCTCGTAGATCATTGTTGATCTGCTGATCAAGTGTGCATGGCCTCTGATCTACGACCTATTCACGTCAGGGGGGCGAATGGTAAATATGAATTTTGATCTTCAGGAGTGCATTCATTGGCGGTAGAATACACGTTTCCTGGATATTCCAAATACGACACAAATATCATCGTTGTTCAGCGAACAACAAAAATTTTGTTGGAGAAATTTTACACAAAATCTAACCAGAACAATTGAAAGTTCCATGCAAAAACAGAATTCTTAAAATGTTGGCAGTGAACTGAAGTTCTGTTGAAAGCAAGAACGGAAAGGTGCTAAAAACTTTGATGGCGTTGTATGAGGTTGCACAGATAGATGATTTTCACAAGGAGACAACAATTGCAAGTAGTAGAATAATTTTGAAGGTATTGAGAAGAAAAATTAATTGATCTTCAGAATGGTATTTCAAATTGAATCTCTGTAATACGACCCAATTGCGAAAGAGTGGAGGCTTTAACAAAACATTTGTTTCCTAACGGTATAAAACAGTCTTTAATTCTGAAGAACTTTTCCACACTCAAGAGGTTGATATTTTATGTCTCTCTAGAACCTTAGATATTATTTGAGATTAAAGAAGGTTTAAAACAGGGTAAATGTAAATGGATTTCTGCTCGAGGAATGAAAAACTGTGAAAAAGTTTGGCAGAACACATTAGGATATTGTGAAGCAAATGGACATTATGAAAGTATAACTATGCTAAATTGTTTGAAGTCAAGGATTTCATTTGCGTACACGGATTGAAAATGATCATTTGCAACTGTGATTAAAAATTTTCAGCTGAAGTGCCGAACAGGATCAATAATGAAGGGATAAGGAGAAGAATAGTTTTGATGGGCCGTTCTATCCACATTCGAGCCTTGAGTTTCACGACGCAGTGGTGTGTTCCGAGACGTGGTGGTGATCAAGGGCTTCCAGTCTTTTGCTCATGTTTTAACTTGTCATTCAACAGCATACTGAGGTCAAAACCTATCTCAGTTTCGACTGAAAAACTAGTTCGTGTTTCGCGTGTTACTTTGTTCAACTGTCACGTGTAACTGTCCTCAAGGCCAGGAAATATACTTACGGTTCAATAACATTTCGTAATATTTTCAAGCAGTCAAGGTTATTTCAGATTAATTTCCACTGTAAAGTTGATATTTCAAAGATATAAATGCCTTTAATGCCGTCATTAGCGATTATTACATTTTGAAATTCCATAGGGCGAGGGAGGAAACGGACAGGACAAAAGGAGCTCCAAGGAGGGGGCAGGCGCACCCCGTTTGAGACTTCGAGAGCTTCCAAGTGACTGCGAAATCTCACCGAACAAAGAAATCCTCCACCAGACGTCCAAAATTCTTCACAGGGGGAGTTTGTGTCCTGTCTGAACGTGGTAAATAAAATTTTTTTAAATATCTTCCTAAAAATGGTATTGTTCCCTCTGAAGCACAAAAATTAATTCCAATTGTCTCTGTCGGACAAACGTCGAATAAAAAGTATCAAATGAGGCACGCGTTGAGGCGTTAATGCATTTTTTGCTTATTTTTTTAATGTCCTGAGGGGGGATGGAATTTTTTGCAATTCACTGTATAGATAATCGAGAAACGAGAGCAACATTCGTTGAAGGTTCTGAAGGAATTACGCTAAAGCAGTTTTTAAAAGCGTTACTGTTACTATGAATATTGTTATTTGCGAGTTGTGTGATTCATTATTTGTGAAATTGCTCCACTATATATTTAATGGTTAATTGTTCATTTAATTTCTGATATTATTATCGTCTCTTGCATCGCTGAAGATTCATAATTCGTATAATGTAAATTGTACACTAAAAACTATTCTCGATGCTGTTTACACAAACATGTTGCCCTATTTAATGCTAAACGGATACTATACTTGAATGCTACAGTCTTCATCCAAAAATAACTAAAAAACTAAATAACTACTACAAAAATTACTAAAAACTGATGGTCAGTCTATATATTTAAAGAAACATCTTTCATTTCATCTGCTGTAGCAGCCATTAATAGGTTTGTACTTTCGGATTGTAAGTTCGAACGTGTTCAAAGAATCTCGCTTTCACAACCGTTTTGGTATTAAAAACGTGTTATAGTTTCCTGTAGCCATAAATGCCTGCCTCAAGCTGCAACAAATCTTTTTCAATGTTCTTTCCCGTAAAAAATCATAACCCTTACATTTGACGCATATTTTTTAGCTAAATAATAACATTTAATGAAAATAATATAAATTGAACATTCTCGAAAACCTGACAGGGTTTTTAACTCAATTATGTGCTAGAGATAACATTTGTTCAGGCCGAATGACGTTTCAAAGAAGTCTAGGTTAACTTTTCCAATCGTTAAGATACCTAGAAGTCGTGCATCACAGTTTTAAAGAGTGATGGTTCGTATTTGAATTACAAACGAAGGATTAAATTTCAACAGCGTTTTTAAGTTTAGGGCTTTCAAGTATTTAATTCGCACTTCTTAGACTGGAACCTAATCACCATTTGCACAAATTCGTTTTTCAAGTAAGCGCACTTGCACAAGAAGTGCATCTAACCATTGTACCATTTTCATCAGTGTGAGCAAAGCTATTTTATTGTCATTGGTGTCTCCCTACGAATGCTGAATATTGTGTCGTGCACTACAATGAGACCAAGGTTCTGCATTAGCGCGGCTGCCAGGGTATGTTTTTGCCACAGATCGTAAGTCTTGAGCACGCACCCGGTCACAGCGCGGATGTCTCATTCTCTCTCCATTAATAATATAGACCAGAAAACACATTCATTTACAGACATTTCGATGTAATTTTATATTCCCTTGATGCTCACGGAACATTCAGAATGTGAGTGACTGTTTCCTTTATTATGTGGTTTATTCTGAAATAAAGTTCAGTAACCAAATAAAAACCACAGGATGCTTCTGCTTAGGTGAGGACACCACCGTCGGACAAAGCCCAGGCACTGCCTGTGGAGAGTATCCCTCAGCATTGTGCCCACCAAAACTTTAATTTGGGTTTGCTTTTGTGCTGCCGGCGCCCGCTGGCAAAGAAACCCTCGCAGTAATGGACATCCTTCTCTAAATACAAAGGTAACGAGGGCCTCGTATTCTTGCAGGGTTCTCCCATCAACATTTTTACATTTATTTTGCTAAGTTTTGTTCGTGATCTATGGTTGCTTAAAGCAACTCTAATTCTTGTGATGCTTGCAATACCACTTGGTTATCTGTTGCGGCAGGCTGGTATCACAACTCAATCGATATTTACAGCCACCACTCGCACATTCATGGTTGAATGTTCTATATTTGCATCTCTGTTTCTCTACATATATTCATTTGAAATTCAGTTCGTGAAAATCATTTACCTTGAAAGTCATCGAGTACATTTAAAACTGATTAGTGATGATTTGCTATCAGAGACATGAAACCAGAGTAATTTAGTCATATCTTAGGTATACATATTTGTGTATTTGTATTTTTGTATATTTGTACGATGAATAATGCTACAAACGTTTCATGAAATGGTCGGCGTGAGGTAAGGATTTCGACAGCATGTTCGCTTGAGACAGCCGTGTAACTATGTCACGTGAATTTAAGAAGCGCATTTTCTATGCGCATCGAAGTGCTGCCCAAAGGAACTGCCAATGGAGGATTAATTTTGCGAATGTTACATTTACTGAGAGATTTTGAGGCTTTGATATTATAAGTGTGGCTGTGTTCTTAGTGCAGAATAAGCGTTAAAGGACCTCATCTCTCGCAACCCAGGCAGCACATGAACGTGTGCATTTCGTGCGGTCAGTTTTCGTGTCATTTTTTTTGCAGCTTGCATTCAAGGATAGTTAGCGGCAATAGTGAACAACAATGGCGCTAACGAGACACGGCTGCGCACTGGCTAATGCAATCGGAAGGCGGCGGCTGCAGACACACCCTCAGAGGGGCGCCGCACTGCACCTTGCTGGGCGAGCATAAACGTGACGCCGGACTGACTGTTGACAGGTGAACAGGGTTTTTCTTTATATTTCATAAAGCAGCTGCAATTTGATGCAGTGCAAATCATGATGCAAATTAATTCAGTGAGTTGGTACTGTGTCGTTCAGAAATAGAGTAAACGGTGCTTCGGAAGCAGAAATCAAAATAATGAGCATGTTCAGAGCAGGGAGTGAAAATGAGAATGTCAAAAAAGAACTATAGCATATTTCTGTTATTTGGTTCCTCTTTGTACTCGTGCGCTGCATCCATAGTGGTTTGGCTGCGTTATAAAGAAAGTAAATTGTTTTCATTTTTGAACATATCTTCATCAAAAGAATGGAAGGTTTTATAGAAAAACATGTAGCCTAGAATTAGCGTTTATTGAATGTCAATAATCTCTAACACCGGTTTTTAATTTGTCTTCAATCGTTCGGTTGTCAGGCTTCCATAAATTTCTATTCTAATTTGTGTTTAAGAATCACAGCCAATTTAAATGAACATTTGGTGAATTGAGTGTGCAGACGAAAAAAACAATTCTCGTGAAGCACAAACGTAATATATGGGAAACCTACTATAAAGTTTCTACTTTATAAAAATAGCAAGTACCTAGCGGTTTCGCCGTCCGAGGCTAAGCAAATCAGTAACACAGGTCGCTGCATGAATGTTGATTTCGATCTTCCATGCGCAGAGATGTGTACACGCCTCGGTGCTGCGATGACAGAGGCATCTAGAGCGTAATCCAGGCGACGGACGCAATGCTCGTTCAGCATCCGCCGAGTTTACTGTGGAAACAAAGGGCTTAAGGAGCTCGTTTATGCACCAGCTTGTCAGTCGGAGCTTCCTTCATTGGAGTCATGCAGCAGAAGCTCTACTCGATCTCTACGCCAAATATGCAGGATTATGAGCGTGACCTATGTTTCAATTTAGAGACTAAAGTATGTGTTATTAATTCACTCGGGATTTAGCGAGAGTATTTCTTAATCGCAAAAATCATGCTGAACGTATGAGCTTGACTTAGAGAGTCCTGCGAGCGTTCCAAGGCGCCAAAGCGATGTAAGTTGGATTAGGAATATAAACAACAGTCAACTTGACTTTGTATGCATATTATTAAACTGTCGCTACTAAGGCTCTCGCTTCACAGCGAAGTAAAGTTTGAATTCAAATAAGGGACATTTGCCAACCACATACTACAGGATGTATCAATGTCTTTTCGATTTGCTAAAGCAAACACACGAAAGAAACTGTCATTAAAATTATATCTACAGATCAACGAGATAAAGAAATTTTTTGCGGTAATGGAATTATTCTTATGGAAAAGAAAGATTGCTTTCATTTATCGCTACAACGCCATTGAGAAGTTTCGAAAGAAACACTCGATGATGTTTAGGTTGTGATCGCTTAATAGGAGCAAATTCGGTTTTGACTTGGACCGTTATTACTTTTTTGAATTTTTACAGATATCGTTGATTTTATTCTTCATTTATATTCGTTTGCCTGCAGTTCAGAAACAAAGACAGGGTAAATTAGTTTTTATCTGTGAAGTTTTCAGTCCGTTTCTTTTTTAAATACAGCGCACTTACGAGCAAATTATGTTCAGAGGAATCATTTTACTCGTACGACACCGACATCTTTTTAGGGAGGGGATTTACAAGAAGCACGAGGCGAAGCACAGAAGAGCAGTCAATAAGTCTACACAATGGAGTTCGTACATTAGCTAACACAATTTGCTAATAAAATACCTAGAAAATTTTAATTTGGAGTAATACATTCGTGTTTGGTTGAAAATCAACAGTACTTTAGAAAATATTGAGATCTGGATGAGACTAACGTCCTTCGGAGGTCATTATTTACGGCGGCCGCGAATGCTGTGGCAAGCTTACTGGAGTGCAGGTGAGAGAGAGCAACGTCGACACAAATAAGTGTTCAATTGAGAACAATCGGTCTTGTCCACTTAGAAAACTTCAAGTGTATTGCGATAAGGGAAGACAGCGCAGGTGACATTCTTCGAGATTAAGCTCCATTCTAGGAAACAACTTAAAACTGTTAATAACGAAAATTTAATGCCAGCTTATTTGCTGGGAAGAACTTTACATGCCATATGAGAGAAACTAATTCTACAGAGGCCGGAGAAGGTTGGTGGCCCCAGTTTGGCAGGGGTCGCAGCACCCCGCCGTGGTTCCGCTTACAAGGGGGCAAGTGGAAGCGTTTAACTGCATTTAAGGAGCTTCGTCTCCCAGGCAATCCATTAACTCCACGGCCACCACACCTGATCCTGCCTCTGTCCCGAGTGCTTCTTCTCGTCGTCTGCTGTCTCCCTTGCGAGGCGTTGCCTTCTCACATCCTTCACGTTCTACTCATGTATATTGCTCTCTGCTACTCTCATATATATCGCTATTTGCTACTCTCATATATATCGCTATCTGCTACTCTCGTATATATCGCTATCTGCTACTTTCATATATATCGCTATCTGCTACTCTCGTATATTTCGCTTTCTGCTACTATCATATATATCGCTCTCTGCGACTCTCATAAATATCGCTATCTGCTACTATCATATAAATCGCTCTCTGTGACTCTCATAAATATCGCTATCTGCTACTCTCGTATATATCGTTCTCTGCGACTCTCATATATATCGCTATCTGCTACTCTCGTATATATCGTTCTCTGCGACTCTCATATATATCGCTATCTGCTACTCTCGTATATATAGCTATCTGCTACTCTCATATATATCGCTATCTGCTACGCTCGTATATATCGCTATCTGCTACCATCATATATATCGCTCTCTGCGACTCTCATCGAAACTCCACTCTGTTTCAACTGTTCTTTATTCTGCATGGAATAATGTGTTTACTTTTCTCTCCTTTAATCTACATT
This sequence comes from Platorchestia sp. MABIK, assembly GCA_014220935.1. Taxonomy (NCBI): domain Eukaryota; kingdom Metazoa; phylum Arthropoda; class Malacostraca; order Amphipoda; family Talitridae; genus Platorchestia; species Platorchestia sp. MABIK. The sequence goes on from JACJUY010000132.1 coordinate 195,353, forward strand.
TATCACTGGATCGCTGAATCGATTGTAAGTCTAGGTTGATGTGAGTTTTTTATTCCCGTGTATCATTTTGACATTCATTACATTTACAGCTTTGTCCTACAACAAATCAATGAATTTTCGTTGGTCTAAAATGTTTTCCGACGCATGTCTTATCCGTACCTTCGCTCGCGAAGCTGAAATATGAAATACAGATCTCTCTTTCATTGGTTTCTTTATTCTTTTTAATGATTCGAGATGATGAATCTAGCATACTGTAATTCGATTGGCCATTTTTCTTGATCTTCATGCTGTTGGTGTTGATAAATGTGTAGGAATAAATGCATTAATTTATCATTAAAACGTTGATGTACTGTATAAGTTCGATTAATAAATTATACGTTCAAATAAGTATTGAACGTTACACGCGTGTTAGTAACTGTAATATGTATATGTTAATTGCAAAACATTATTGCACTCTATTTTCCTGCGCCATAATTGTCGTTCATGGTTGCTTTCTGGGTGGTCTGTACGGCCTTAAACGTTCTCTTCAAACTTTTTACCTGAGCAATGCATAATAAAAATAAATTTCTTTTTTTTCATGCGTCATATTATATATATATATATTAATTGAAATCATTCCAATGAAATTTCAACACATAGACAAAGAAATCGTTAGTACAGGCGTTGAAGCCTTTCATTTAGAGACTGCTTTCATGAATGAATTATAGCTTTAATTTGGAACAAAATTTCGACAGGATTGGTACTTTCATTAAGTTAATTTTACGTGTGGTACTCTTATAAGCGAGCACATGCTTCTCGTAACATGGAACTTGGAGTATATATAAACAATAATATACCTAAAACCAACAAATACTTGGTAAATTAGGTATGATAGGTATTATGCACTTTGGTTCTTTCTCTTCGTTTTGTGGCCTCCAAACATGAATTGTTCTGTTTCTCCCAAATAGTTCGATTGTGGTTTCATCTAACCACAGTACTGAGTTCCAAAGCGCTGGTGGCTTGTTCAAATGGTCGTTGGCGTACTTCAGCCTGGCCTTAAAATGACGTTTCTGGAGAAGAGGTGTCCTACGAGAGGTGCATGAGCGAAGACCTTCACGGCGTAGTGCCCTGGTGATCGTGTGTTTGTGATTCGAGTGATTCTACCTACTTTTCGCCTATTTTTCAGTGCCTCTGTTCTGTTATTCCGTTTACAGATTCATGCAAAATGGCCTCATAAGGGTCATGCACGTATAACATTTATTCATAAGTAAAAATGACACATCGTCTATTCACGTACATGTGATGAAAGGAATGAAGGACGTTCGTGAAGAAACTCCCACGCCGCTGTGCGGAGTGCGGGAGTAATGGAAATGCAGCCTTTCTTATGAAGCTCAAGTCGTAACGATCAAGCTTTATACTGTGCATGCCCACACATCCACCCAGACGTGACTGGGATCGACTTTGTTCACTAAAGGTCGAAAATCAAATTGCACGACATCAGCATACATTCCATTCACTAACTCCTGAATTTCCCCCATGTAAATGTTCCAAATGCATACTCTGAACTAATATATCAATATTAACAATACCAGTGACTAGAGGATTGTAATTAAACCAGAAAAAAAGTTGAGACTCCATCACAGATACCTTTCCCAAGTACTTATCAGGCTGTTAAAGCCGATAGCTTAATGAATGAATCACATATGTATACTGGGTGTTGTGTAATTCGATGCACAGATTTTAACCATGTTTGGAAAAACGCTAAATAAAACAATTTTCATGAGTGACGGAAACCTCACAACTCTTTCGTTTTTGAGAAATGATACCCTGAAATAATTTTAGATTCCCGTAGGAATAGGCTAAGGCGCGCGCCAACAGCCTGCCCAAGAAGTTAGATTTTACTCCCTGGCTGTATTGCAAGCTTACTCCTACGGGAATCTAAAATTATTTCAGGTCGTCATTTCTCGAAAAAGAAGGAGTTTTCAGGTTTTTGTCACTCGTGGAAATCGTTTAATTTAGCGTTTTTCTTTAAATGGTTGAAATATGTGCATCAAATTACACAGCACCCTGTCTATCTGTATGCTGCAGTACCGAGGTGGCGGTACAAATACGGGGCTATTGTTTAGGCCCTTATTCTCTTTGCTTAGTTAATGTACAGAAAGATCTCGGCCGATTTCCTCCGTATTCAGATTGATTTAAAAAATGTATTTAAATTTTCTATTACATTTAACGAAGAATTGTTCGAAGGGTAAAAGTTATTAATGACTGGAGAACTCCGTAGTGCAAAACCGCCATCGGCGCTTCGATGAAGTTTCAAGTTTTTCCCTGGCCAAAGATGGGCTATAAAACGTTTTAACAAATAATTTAGGGTAGGTTGGGTTAGGTCAGTACAGCCTTGGTTGTTTTAGACCATGTCGAATACAGATAAATTGAATCAGATGGATTTTAGGCTCTCAATTTTTGAATCATTGCCCTCATCTCCTGAAGTCCCCCAAAGGTGCCAATTCCTAAAATATACATGCATATCAATAAATACATAAAATCACTCGACAGCTATTGTTGCTGTGAATCAATTCCCGCCCATATATACTGAGATAGTACGCAGGAACCATTTTAAGGTTGATTTTATGTGTTCATATGTGTGTATTTTTGTGTGTTATGTGTGTAATATGTATACATATATGTAAACACATTTATGCCTTTGTGCATATATATATAAACGTACGTCTGTATATATAAATATATATATGTATACATACACACATATATACACATTTATATCCAGGTGAACACAGATATGTGTGTATATATATATTTTGTTTGCATATATTATATGTGTATTAGGAAGTTATATGTATATGTGTACTCCTAGTGTAGATTAACTAGGATTTTAATGAATGAGATAGCTCAACGATTGCTTTGCGCGAAGACCAACCTATGTATGTGGAAATATAAAATATAAATTGCGGTAAAGGGGTCAACGATCGAGTGTCCTGTGTCACTGTTTCCATAGAGTGATGTTTCAGTTCTCACTAACACAACCCCTTTCACATAGATAGCAAGTATTGAAATTTTTTCCATAGTCTCGGCAAGAAACAATTTTACACGGAGAGTTGCTTCATGTTTTGCGCTGGTAAATGTCGCTCATTTTAGGAAGGTCCTGCCTGAGAAGATTTGTAGTCCCAACCCTCTGATCGGATGGAGAAGAGAGCTTTGAGAAGTAATCGGCGAACTCATGAATATTTAGACGAGACTCGCTTGCTCTTGCGATATTCTTTTTCTTGTTCCCTCTTGCTTCGTTTCCAATGAAGGAGAATACGTGAGATTCTTGGGAGTGTGCCATGTCAAACCTAGGGCTCTACTCATAGATTCATTGGTTTTAAGAATTTTTGAAGATTACGTATCTCTCAAAGAATTTCTGTTAGAAGTTAACTTTCTGTTAACACTATCATAACTCGCAAATTATGAGCATTCATGAAGTCTCAGCGACATCCGAAAACCAAGTTAACTATCTGTTTAGAATCATGATAGAGTTAGACTTATGAATGATTTTAGCGAATTGTTGAGTCAAACTTGTGGTTACAAATTACGAACTTATGGTTCATTTTTGACTGCATGATCGAACACTTTTAACCTACTTTGATGGGTTGTAGCTCAGAACGAAACACTAGCCTACCCAGTAAAACTCCTGAACATTAACTCCAATTCTTTTTTGCATGTCAGCGGTGTGAGCGCTGTTATGAGTTAGTTTCGAACAGAAGGTGGCACCAATGATTCTGGCAGTAGTGAATCGATCGAGACCACTAACAGTACACTGCAGTAAAAACCAGTACATGCGCTTCTGTCGTGCATACGAGCTCTTCCTGAAGCCACAGTTGGCAAAAAGTGGGCATTAGCCGCTCACTTTAGTTCGGTTCCGCTCACTGGAGTTCACTGCCGGAATTACTGCAGTGGTGCTGTCGGCCACTGGCTAGGTAACTTCAGCCATAGCGGAACATCACGTACATACGTACCACTGCAGAGCCATTGCCGAGTCACTCTACTTACCTCTTACCGACACTGATGTATCAGTAGAGTAAAGCATCATAGTGGTTGGTTTCACGCTCCGTTCTCAAAGCAAAAATGTTTTCACAATGGAGAGAAAAGGTGAATCTATGAGCCTCAACACTCCTGACAATTTCGGAGTTAGAGAATACTGCATCTCAATCATTGCTTCACGTTTCGAAGATAACATTATTTTGGTTAAAAATCAGTAAAGTAATAATTCAGCATTGATAGTTAAACATCATGACCTATCTTTGAAAACAAAAATAATGATTTAACAGTTTGAAACCAGCGCACAAAATGAATGAAGTTTTGGTTGCCCACTTTGCCTCACCATCATCTTAACAAAAGGTAAACGACAAAGAAACTGGCTTTAACTGATCAGATGAGTATGTAGTCCAGGCCGTTAGCAGGAGCTGGAGATGACACAAGTTTATGAAAACCTTGTTTCATCGTCGTCTCCACGCCGACACTGCAGAACATATTCCAAGGTTTGTGAAGAATGATTGATTGTGAATGAACGTCAATTTGAAAACTTTCTTACAAATCTCCCTCGCTTCTCGTAGACGGTGCGGTATCATTGATTAGCTTAATCATGACTTTCTTCATTTCGCTGTACGGTTTTCTCAAGTTTTTGAAAAGTAATCGTTCCCTAGGGGTATGGATCGCCGAAATTTAGTTTGGTTTTTAGACAAGAATGGTACACTTAATTCGATTAAAGGGCTTCTTAATAAAAGTTCCAATGATTTAAATTTATTTTCTGGCTAAACCTTTCAGGTGAAGTCAATCTTTTCTCACAGTTGTTAAACAAGTAATTTGGCGGAGTTTTTTCGGTGGCTTTAATTATTGTACTTTACTTCATTACAAAGAAGCCGATAGTCAGCTTATCAATGCACTGTAACATTGTTCGTATCAAAACAACGGTTGTGTAACTAATTGAAAATAAAACGTATTTTATAAAAAGTTGTTCAGTGCTGCATTTGTAGCTACCCTCGTCACTCGTTACATGTTCTGTTTTAAGTTTTCAATTTGAGAGTAGGATTATGTAGATAGTTTTGAAAGTCAATCTGCTTCAAAGTGATTGATGGCATTGGCTGCTTTGAACTCACATGGCCTTTTTAACATGACACTTAGAGACGAAATAAAACAGGTAGATCAGCCGGCTGTTAAGTCTTAAATGAAATTAAATTTCGAGTCTAACAGCATTTTTTTACTGTACTACGTTACTAACGAGAATAAACACGTTTTGAAATTATCTTTGCACAAATATTTTGACGCAAAACCACAGTTCAAAATTATTTGATTCTCGCAAGTAGCTTAGCCAAGTCCACTTTCAAAAACATAAGCTGCCAGCTGTTCACTAACACGAACTAAAAGGTGTAACTCGAGGGATCATGTCTGAAAACACAGAACTGATTCACACTGTAGTTTTTATTTGAATCCTGTAACGCTCACCGTTTTTAAGAGGACGTTAAGGAATCACTCAAATTGATTTTACTCTGTAAATGAATGCTTCGTTTAAAACTCCTCTCCCCAGAGCATTTCATGAGGCGTAAGTTATGATGAAACTTAATATTTCTTGCACAATGAAAATAACTTCGTTTTTAGAGGGAAAAATGCAGTTTATGGTTTCCTGAGTGCCTATGGTTAATTTCCCAGTTTTGCTTAAATTGTTTGGCAGAAACAAGACAAGGAATCACGTGCGGTATAATGAGAGTACAACTGCTTTGTGACGCGGAATTTGACCTCACTCGCGCGCCATGATTGGTAATAAGTAATCATAAACTCATCGTAATTGGTTATAATTATAAGCATAGGAGATCATAAATATTTTCAGTGCAGCTTAAAACGGCATGGTTAAATCCTGATTCTGATACTGATTCTGATCCTGATTCTGATCCTGATTCTGATCCTGATTCTGATCCTGATTCATTAAGGGTTGTACGCCATTTGGCTCCAGAGTGTTACTTGGTTACTACAGAATGTTGCAAAATGCTGCTGTCGAATTTCTTTCCGAAAAGTTTAGTAATAATTCTGTGCTAACAGTAGAGATATTTTCCATGTCCACTTCCTCAGTCACAGCTACATCGCTACGTCTCCATTAGATACCTTTCACTGAGACGTGACGTTTCCTTCTGCTATTTCTGCTCATTCTAGCTGCAAGAAATTTCTTCTTCGGTAAACAATTTTGGTAGTGCCGAGCTCTCAACCTCTGTATATCCGCTTAAAACACGATAGACACTTTACTTGTACAGTTTTAGCAGCTATACAAAGCTGTATTTGAAATTTGTGTACGGTGAAGTGCATTAATAGTTTCATAATAGACCATTTCCTTTCGGATAAACCTAAATTATGACAATTAAAGAATACCGGTAATTTCTAATATATTTTACACCCGAAAACGTGTAACATAACAATGTTTACTTTCATTTATGTAGAGAATTTGAAAGCTTTCTGCACACCGTAACCTCTGATTATGAAGTTATGTATATCAAAACTGGCAGCATATGTTAAGCTGGACTTTTTCAGGATTGACTTCTTAACGTTTGGTCTAACGAGCAAACATGGTTGGTAAAAGAAACTTTAATAACACACATTTTTGGGTCCAGTAAGATAATGGAAAATTAATTGGAGAACATAACAAAAAATTAAAAAGAGAGAAATTGTTAATGATGACGTCGTTGCTTGATTCTGTTTGTGATTCTGTCTTCGCCATAGTTATGTACCCTAGATATAAGGCAAATTCGAACAATTAGCAATTCCTTACAGGTAAGACAACAACTAGAAGATCGTGGATGTGTCACAGGTGAGGTGATGATCAGGAAATCGGGTAGTCTTCACAGGTGAGGTGATGGCCGAATTAAATTAGATTAGAAGTTAGTTTCAGCATTTGCACACAACAAAGATGGGCAAAGGAATGAAGGCGCCATTTAATATGGAGTTAAGGGTACTCGGAATCTATGCACATGGTATGTTCCCGCAGAAGATCATCAAAACAGGGAGTTGAGGAGAAACGTAACGATATAAGATAAACAACGGAATAGGAAGTAATAGGTGCTGTAAAAGAAGACTGAAGTGAACCGGAAAGAGATGGTTCGTAACAAAACAATAAACCTATTCAACTTCGACAAAAAACCGGCATACGTATAATTTCCAGTCGAGACTCCACATTTTCCTCCTGAGAGCATTACTTCCTATAAATACCACTGTTTTATCCCTCTGAAGAGTGTGACGGCCAGAGGATCAGGGATTTTTCACAGGCAGGGTGACAGCATGAGGACTCCCAGCCCAAGTCAATTCTAAAGAAACGTACATTGGATAAATGCTAATGGATTTTCTGATGATCAGTCCACGCGCAAACTGAGCCTGAGGAAAGAAGCAAAGCTTGCTGTTATCTCGACTTCTTTGCATGGCTTAACGACGTTATTGTAAGCGTGATCGATGCACTTTGTGCAGTACGCCATTTGAGCGGTCAATACCACATTCGTTGGAGAATTAATATAAACTAACTCAACTCCTAAAAACAAAAATTTTGGGTTGAAGTTCAACTCGAAACAATTGTGCACTCGGGACAGAATGCATAAAATACGAAACGTTACTTGGAACACATAAGGTACGGGGTGCGACAAGTTAACTCCTTTTTTTGAAGTGAGTGCTCCGAAGCTTACAGGATCCCCGGGCGGGTGGACGTGATCTCGTTCGAAAGAGAGGACCATAAACTAGCGTGATCTTGTGGTTTAGCATCCACCATGCTTTGGAGTAATGAACAGCGTGCATTTAGCGTAGAGACACATTTTTCTTATTTTTGCATTTAACGTAGAGGTCTAACCACCGATGTTCGGTGGTTTCAACCCAGCGCGTTTACGGAAATCGATTCAAAATTGCGCCTTTGGGACCTGTTCCGAACCGGAAATATTTTTTTGCGGGTGATCACGTTGAGGAAAACTAGTTCTGTGAAGAAAAAAAGTGGAGATTTCAGGGGCATCAATGGCTGTGTTGCGAAATTGCTTCCCGGGCGCCTCATCTCACTGAGAGGCGATTTCGAGTGGCCGGCGCGTTCTCCCGATTTGGCCCCATGTGACTACTTTTTGTGGGGTATTTAAAATCCCGTGTCTATACTGACCGCCCACGAACTCTGAAAGATCTGAAAGAAACATTCTGAGAGAAACGACCAACATTGCCATCGATATGCTGTGGAGTGTTATGACAAACAGCAAAATTTGATTCACCCAGTAAATCCATAATGGTGGGCGTCACTTGACCGACATGATTTTTAAAACCGTGTAAACCCCAACTTTAAGAGTGTAACTTGTGTATAAAAAATAAATGAAAAGATTTCTCTACTACTTTTGGTTGTATGGCAATACGAAATAAGGAATTTAGCTTGCTGCACCCTACATAATGCACTGTAAAACAGATAATTAGATACTTATTTTCGGCACGAAATACACAAATCACGATTGACAAAACTATTGATCGAACACATGGCGCTGACCACATATGTGCTCACTTGGCCAGCATAAAGAGCCCTTGCACTGATACACAGCATAATTAAGACTGGCTACTCCAACCACGCTCTAACAGGATAGTTTCTGTCTCTTCCGTTCGAACTTGCCACTCTAGTCATGGCACAAAAAGGTCTACTTTGTTTTTTTTTTCTCTTACAGGCAGCATTAGTGACAACTACAAAAAAATTTCGGTTTACTCGCCCGTCAACTTTCAGTTCATTTTACACACTCGATCATTTTCGTCAGCTTTTTATTTGTCAGCATCAGTCATTAAAGTGCAATTAATAATAATGAATATGTTGCAATGCCTGATTTGTGAATTGTTGAATTTTCGGCACCGTTATTATCTTAAATACAATGGAATATCTATACTGTTTGTGTTAGAAGACATTTTGGTTATCTAATTTTAGCGTGAAATGCAATGTTCAACTTCATTGCAAGTGAAATGTCTTCATGTTGTTTTTTATTAACAATAACAGCTACATTCTTAGATTCAAAGAACCGAAGTGCAAAATTTCGACTTTTCGAGCGAACTCTCATCAGAACTCCTCGTTTTTTCCTAAAATAAGGTAATTTGATAAAGCTCTAATTTATCTTCTTGATTCACCGAAGCGTTAATGTAGTTATAGCATAACAAAATGAAATACGAGGAGTTCATCAAGAACGATTAGAAAATGAATGAGATTGGGTTATCTCACAGCTGATACCTTTAGTAAAGTAAAATTAGGATGAATTAGATTCACAGATCAGAATAGCAGCTTCCCACAGTTCATGAATTAAGCTGATCAAAATTAGCAAGAGTTAATTATATTGTAGGGAGTACGACGAGAAAGAAAGAAAAGGAAACAGTTTACTTCCAATAGAGTTGGTACAAGACATCATTGGTTTTTAGAATATCTTGAAGTAAGGTAAATACACTTATATGATACACACACATGGGTATTGTAATACCCATGTCACTAGTCGAAAAAAGTTATCGAGGGCAATGTATCCCTAGTGTTGGTTAATCTAGATTTAATGACATATGTAACTACAATAATAAAAAAAAACACGATTCCCGTCACAATGTATAGTTGAGAATACTCTTTGTTTGGTGCACATTTGCAGTGAAATATGAGCTCAGTGACTTGCGTTATAAGTAATTTGTTGAGAGTAAAAGGATGGATGAAAATAATCCTGCGTCTAAGGCAGCGAGGTTGACATTCAGAACTATATTTTTATTCCTACGTATAGACTAGTATTCCAATCAAGGGACTCGGAGCAAATTTTTTTTACCATGCAACGAAATTATGATTTTTCCATGCTAATAATATTGGCACAAAACAGTCTTCATGAGTCAGAAACATGAAAATGATTATTCTACAACGGCTACCAAGACATGTACAACATAATCGGAGTGATACGTGAAAGTGACCAGTACAAGTGGGGAATAAATTTTAGTTTCATCTCAGAGTAGAAACTGAAGACTAAATAAAGAAGGAGCACAAACGTCTAACAAAACACAACGGCTGGGGAGACACATTTCACNGACTCAGTTTTAATCTTAGCTTTAGTACAGTTATCGTTGTAGTAAGTTAGAGTTTTTAAGTTATACTTTAAGTTAGAGTTTTTAAGTTATACTTTAAGTTAGAGTTTTTAAGTTATACTTTAAGTTAGAGTTTTTAGGTTATACTTTAAGTTAGAGTTTTTAAGTTATACTTTATGTTAGAGTTTTTAAGTTATACTTTAAGTTAGAGTTTTTAAGTTATACTTTAAGTTAGAGTTTTTGAGTTATACTTTAAGTTAGAGTTTTTAAGTTATACGTTAAGTTAGAGTTTTTAAGTTATACGTTAAGTTAGAGTTTTTAAGTTATACGTTAAGTTAGAGTTTTTAAGTTATACGTTAAGTTAGAGTTTTCAAGTAATAAGTTAAGTTAGAGTTTTTAAGTTATACTTTAAGTTAGAGTTTTTAAGTTATACGTTAAATTATAGTTTTCAAGTAATACGTTAAGTTATACTCTTCAAGTTATACGTTAAGTTATACTCTTCAAGTTATACGTTAAGTTATAGTTTTCAAGTTATACGTTAAGTTATAGTTTTCAAGTTATACGTTAAGTTAGAGTTTTCAAGTTATACGTTAAGTTAGAGTTTTCAAGTTATACGTTAAGTTAGAGTTTTCAAGTTATACGTTAAGTTAGAGTTTTCAAGTTATACGTTAAGTTAGAGTTTTTAAGAATGCATGGGGAGACGTTGTCCTAAATACCAAGCTCACGGAATGGCAAGTAATTGGTCATGAACTTATAGTCTACGAACCTCCAAAGTACTCGTGAGCCTCAGGACGTGCCTGGAAGCGTAGTCAGGCGAGCGGACGGTTGAGCGGTGCAGGCAGCAGCAAGGAGGGCGCCTCAGCCTCTCATCTTGTGTCCGATCGGTCCTCGATGGAAGGAAAGCGAAGCAGACGAAAAACCACCAGCGCCCCAGAGTTGGTTGCAGGGGGGCTCCGCACGGCGTCCGAAATGAAGGCTGAGTAGGCTCAAGTTGTAAAAGGAATAAAGTTGATGGAGAAAGTTGGCTGGTCAAGAGTTAGAGGCGATCTACTTTGGCCGTTCAGAAAATTAGCGACGTAAGTGCAGCATGGCTCGAATGGTACGTTCATTAGGTTGTATTCAGAATAAAGTAGACTACAGTTCAGAGATACCAAAGACAAGCCACCGATAGAGCTGGATTAAATTATTGATTTTGATAAATTCTCCATCCCTAAATTTAATTTCAAGTTTTGACGTCTTACTATAAGTTTATTGTTAATTAAATTTGGTCTTGAAATTAGGTTTATGAACGAAGGAAGCTTAAAGTTAATAAACACCTAACGAATACAGGAAATCCTGTAAATTTATTGTACACATCGTAACTTAATTATTGATAAAATTTTAAAGTTTTTGTTCAATTTTTATTTCCCCTTTACAAAAAAGCAAAAAACAACAACAGTCTATTCCATCTTGTATGTTCTATTAGGTTAACTTTCTCAATGGTAAAAAAGGGTGAATTTATTTTTTAAAGCTAAAGACGCGATTTTTGGGGAAATTTCATAAGCACTTTCAGTAGTACTTGTAATCTACACCGCATGCTACAAAGATGCTGCTTTATAGTTTTTGTTTGAGTTTTCTTTTCGCGTCTTTGTAATACTTGAAATGAAAAATTCAATAGATTTGTATCAGCAACAGTTGTTACAGCCAACAATTATTTGCTGCGTTACCGCACTCGTTCACCAGCCGTCAAAGCAGTGACGACTTCATAAATTAGGATCATTATTACGTTTCATCGACGTGTTCATTTCAATTTCAGATTCATGCAAAGTAGCTTCCACAAATGTTTACTTTATCTCGTGATGAAAAAAGTTATAGTTTTACAGTGCTTCTTTCCTCGTTTTCTATAATTTGTGGTTCATAGAAAATAAATACTGCACTAACTATTTTTACGAAGTCTTTAGTTAACAAGGAAGAAGACATAATTTTACTGGATCAACGAACATTTTCAGCAGACCAGACCTCCATCACTAATTAAATACTGGAACGCTATCGCGGTATTATTAAATCTGGGCTTCCATTGCAAATGACTCGTTGAAAATTTTTATGTTTTATTGTGTAAATGCTCCTATATGTCATTGCCGGTATTGTGAACGTTTTTCTGCTTCCTTCATCAGGTTATTCGCTTAGCTCACTCGTAAGGTGAACTCGAAAGTCTTTATCTAGTTTATTGTGTGAAAATTTATATTTATTACTGCTCTGATGTAGGCTTCTTTCAACAGTACCTGCTGCTGTTTATCATGAAGATGCGAAGAGAAAATAATGTGTTGAGCGCTAGAGTGCTTCAAGCGTGCCTCTGAGATCCAACATGACGAGCCTGAATGGATTTAGGAATTGATGCGTCGTCACAACGAAAATAAATAAAGAGAAAAACAGTATATTTCCAGTAAAATTACATGTATGAAGTAAACAAAAATTGCCCTTCCAAAATATCTTAGTTAATTGGTCATAAATTGATACACATTTCATGACAGGCAATATAATAGCCACGAAAAATGAACAACTGACAAAGTTTGCACGAAAAGTGATACACTGGTTTAACGATTGCACGATAAAAACGAACATTGAAAAATGACACTGTAATACAAATGATCGTGGGTGCAAAATAATTAGCTGATTATATAGTCGTTTTTGAACAAACTTGTATAGAAGCCACCAATAACGTTGCTGCAAGACAATCGTAGCGATGCTATGGTAGCCTACTGCAATGATATGCGATGCTATGGTAGCCTACTGAAACGATATGCGATGCTATGGTAGCCTACTGAAACGATATGCGATGCTATGGTAGCCTACTGAAATGATATGCGATGCTATGGTAGCCTGCTAAAATGAAATGCGATGATGTGACAGCTCAGTAAAATGGTATGCGATCATGTGCTACCTCACTGAAATGATATACCAGCGCATTGAAATATGCGATTTCTCATCCAACACACGGTGAGCGATAAGGTTTAATGCCTCAATACTACCTTTTGAGCTAATACTGTGAAAAATGTACTGTATTTGCGTGAATGTCATTGGAAAGTGGACTAAGTTAGAAGAAGTTAATTTCTGTCTGTCATAACGATATGGTTTTCATTCTATTTGTGGAAATGGTTGAGGTTTAATTGGAGAAGGCTTGCAGATCTTTGTTATTTTCTTAGCACCACACATTTGAAATATGACAGTATGGAATGTACTCTATTTAATGAGAAGTTTTTAAGACACATGGGTGAATACAAAAACGTATTGTAGGGAAACGTTAGTTTGACTGGGATAAAAAACATGTAAAACTCATGAACTTGCAGCCAACAATCGTTAAACTTCGACGATATAACGCAGGGTCTGTGAGTCATCTTTGAGTGACAACGCGAATTCAGAGCAGCCGCCGTTGTCACTCAAACTCTGAAGCAGATTTATAATAAAAAAGGGACCACAGATTATTTTGTTTGAAGTTGAAAATTTACAGAGAATGAGTAAAAACTGATCAGCGAATCTAAAAATACGATAATTACCTACTTTTCGTGAGCAACATTCATATTTCTAATTTATTAGGTGCGTAATCTATGCGTTGCTGAAAACAAACAAATATGCTGACAAAATTGAAGATTTAGTCTTAAAAATCGAACGACAAATTCGGAGGGTGAGTCGAGATGACTCTCAAATGAAGCAGAACAATATGACAAAGTTATCTTTTCTTCTAATAGTATTAAAAAACCTTTTAAGAAGAAAATCGTTTGCAATGATCCTACGTAGATAGATTTCACTTGCACAATTGAATCACTATGTACAGGTCGACAAGCTTTTATCGTAACATTGTTTAATTATTAAGTACTGACTAGTCTTGAGTTAATTTCTGCTACGTTCAAAAAACAATAATTCAGAAATCAACCTTAGAGTGAGCTGGAACGACTGTTTTGGTTTTAGTGTATTGCCTTGTTGATCTCTTGTTGCGAGTAGAGAGTGTGAGCAAAGTATTGTAGTTGAGGAAGGCGCACTGATGTTCAGACGGCGAAATGTATCTGCTTGTTATGACATTCAAATTTTTTAATAAGTTGAGGCAGAATTTGAAAATTAATGGAAACCCAACCTTACACAGGATGAAAAACGCGCTCGCTAATGATTGTCAGATCTTACACTGTTTGTCCATCCTACGGTATGAAGTCTTTAGAGTAGGGTCTGATCCCCAGTGACAAAATTAACTATAGAATGGGACAAAACACAGATGGAAGTTTTTTTCCTACCCTCAATGGACATTCGAAAAGTTAGTGAACGTGACCAATGGCTTCTCTACCTCCAGACATGCTCCTAGATGGACGCAGTAACATGGCAATGACGTCACTCAGGTGGTTCGAAGATGGTGGTAATTTTGAATAGAATCCAATAGCGGTCAGTGAATATCTCCGAATATACTTTACCGGAACTTGAGTGGTATGGTGAGTGAACGATCAAAAATTACGTGAAAAGTAGCTAAAGAAATATACCTTTAATACAAACTTTTAGGAACATTATTTTGCTTTCTGATTCAGCAACGATTAAATATGGGAATCGCAGTAGTCTTGCGGAGCAGTAATAACGTTTGAAAAAATAAAATTGTAGCTACGTCAGTTTTCAAAGTAATTATATCCAATTTTGAGCATTTCTGTTTGTTAGTTGAACTTTACTTGTCTTTTACGGTAACTAACGATATTTTTACTATTTGTGTTACATCGGATCAATATGCAAAATGAAATTGCGTGGAGTAAAGACCAAAATCCTGGTGATACCTAAAGAAAATAAATGACAACGATATTCCCATTGTCTGAATTGTTTAATTTTGTGGTGCGTGCGAACGTCGGGCTCAGAGAAGCTACACTACTCTTCTCTTTTCTTTCTTATTAGTAACAATTGAAAAATTGCATTTTGGGTTACTTATTTGACGAAAAAGTATCATTGTATTTCTTTTGAGATTTTCCAGAGTGTGGTTAACTCCGTTCCATGGGGAACTAATGTTACTAGTAGGCGTTTAGCTCTACGATTCAGCACAAATGGTACTGAATCTTTTACCGCTGGTGGACAGTCACGACTCTCACGACAGGCCTGGAGACATAAGGGGCATTGTTATGACGGCCGTCTCGGTTAGGGATGAAGGCTCGGATGTGCCGCACAACGGGTCTGGATACGGTACTGAGTGCTTCGTGTTTTCCATATAACTTATTCACATAATGGGAAGCGAATCAAGATTTCCGTCAACTTTAGAGATGGAAAAGAGTCTATTTGAATTGTTATCTTATAACTTACAATGCTCATTCATAACATATAAAGATCTGATCATCTTCGTCAAGAAATTGCCACAACATCGTGTTATAGGTTTCTGGCTTTTTATCCGGATGAGTCTTTAGAAGGGTTGATAAGTTATTTTTAGATTAATTTAAAACTTAAAACTATGGGAGTCGATTTCATATAAAGCGTCATAACGCTAAATATAATAGTATTTTGAATTGTCTCAAAACGAAAACTCAGTGAGGGTAGCTAAAATAAAGTCAGTGACGGTTAGAAATCTGAGTAACCACACGTAAAAGTGTCAAATTCTTAAAGCCTCGAGCAACGCATTGCACTTATATATACAGCGAGCCTACTTTAGAGTTGGCTTATATAACTCAGAAACGAGATTGAATTACTGCTTGAATGCGCAGTTGAGGCACCGGCGAGTGGGTCCGCAACAAGATGGACCCGACATTGTCAGTTATCAGGAGATTGAGTGGCGTGCTCCGGAGTCACTGATGCTTGTGTCAGCCATCAGCAGATGATGCAGGAGGGGCAGCAGAACGACCACCAGTTGCTGGAGTGCTCGTCCAGGTAGTTCTGCAGGCTGAAGGCGTCGTCGCCTGGGTCGAGGCCGTGCATTGCTTTCAGTGTACTGTTGGACAAATCATAAAGTAAATGTACTACCATAAATTGACAAACAAGTCGTAGGCGAAACTCACTTTCATGATACAAATATTTTTTTATGAATTTTAATAGAGCATGCAGTTGCTTATTGTGTACACTAATTTGGGAGAAAATGGAAAACAATTTGAATTCGACAAATCGCTTAGAAAACACAAAAAAGTGAAATTATGGATTCTAGGGTATATGTTCTGACAAGTTCTATCTCTAGCAGTGAGAGTCGTATTATTTTGAAAAGTTCGAAGGTCTGATATGTAATTGTTCAACAAGGTGCACAGTTTTAATTTAAAATTTGACATTCATCGTAATTTGTGAATTACGTACGAGGTTCATTGAAATGTTGCTGTTTAATAGCATTACATAGAAGTCATAGTTATCACTCAAAACAATTTTAGAAAAAGAAACGAACAAAATGAAATAATTTAGATTTCAGTAACTTGGTGCAATGTGGAGCAGAGAGGGGAGTAAAGTAATAAATTCAAAATTTTACTTCTACGCTGACAATGCACCTCGACCCTCTACAGCAGGGGTTCTTAAACTTTTTACAACCAAGGACCACTTTTATTACACAAAAATAAGCTGAGGACCCGCTCACATGTGTTCCCCTCAGAAATATGTGTATATATAAATTGTACGCACTGTTTCACAATATCAACAGTCATGGAAGGCTGTAAATAAATACCTTAACTGCATCCACTGGTTAATTCGTTAAACTTTGCGGACCCCCTGCCAGAATGCCACTGACCCCTGGGGGTCCGCCGACCCCACTTTGAGAACCCCTGCTCTACAGTGTCGCCTCTACATGGTAATGTCCCATAGAGATTACTTAACTTCTGAGAATATAAATAATGGATAAAATTAAAATGCTGTTGCAGTTTTTTTCAACTCACGCTGAAATGGCTTTGAAGGCTAACTCCACATTTTCTCCACTTTTTGCTGACGTTTCCAAAAAGTAAAGTCCGAGTTCTTTAGCAAGTGTTGCTCCTTCTTCTTTAGTCACTGAGCGCTCATTTTCACTGCAATCACTTCTGTTGCCTGAAAATGCAATTTTATGATGACCAAGAAACTATAATGACGCCAGAATGTAGATGGCAAAATTCTGACTTATTTCACCGGAAGTCTTGAGTAATGTTTAGCAACTAATTTTATATACATACATATCGGATTCATAATTTGGCGAGCTGAAAATTTTTTCAGTAAGCTGAAAATTTTCCAAATCTGTGGTGCTTTTCTCGATAAATATAACAGAATTTCTGACGGGAGTTAAAGAAGTAATGGTTTGTTAAACTACCACACAATCAATATTAGATTACCTTACTCTAACTTGAAATGTTCTATTAGAATACATTTATCGATTTTTCTCCCATAGTTTAATTAACATAACGAATAGACAGTAGCGGAATTTTCAATAAATTTCAATATCTGGAATTTAAATTAATTCCGCCAAGTTAGTGAATGCTTCCAATCATTCGGTAACAATACCACGGTTGTACATCCGTTGCTTCTCAAGAGCACTTTCTGTAAGAAAAAACCAGCAGTGATAACGAAACATTAGCGCTAAGCCCTTTTTGGTGAAAAAAATAGCCTACTTGTTCTAGTGTGCTGAATATGTGAGTTTTTCAAGATCGATATTCACTTATTTTTTTAGTAAATTATCACGGTGATTCCCCTTAAAGATAAGAAAAAGGAGTTTTTAGAGTTACCATTCCCTTTTCGATCCAATTTTCATGCATAACTATTTCACTGCATTCCTTTATGTGAATAACATCCACGCATAGTTTGGCGGGATTTTTTCCTTACTTTTCATTTATCAAGAGAGCTAGTTTCATTTATCAAGAGACCTGCGCAATTTTTACCATGTTCTGTCTTGATTTTTGCTGGTGTGAACTTTTGAAAACAAAAACCGTGAATCTCACGCTTCTCACCGACAAGCAAGATGACAGGGCTCTTCTTGCTGAACTTTCGTGCCTCGTCAGCCCAGTTACGGACGCTGCTGAAGCTCGTGCGGTTGCGCACGTCGTATATTATCATGACAGCTGTAAGACAATGCCCATTATTTTTTTCTGGAATCGATAAATGCACTTTAGATTAAAGTAGATTAACTCCCTCGAATATTTCATTATCTTTGCTACGTAGCCAATTCCATGATGATGGTTGTTGCTATCCGTGTTTCAAGAAATCAGTCTCTTTCTTTAATGCAAGTGTAATGTGCATGATAACATAAGATTGCAACGCACTTATAGATCAGTAGTGGTTTTGACCTTTTATCCATTTCTATCTTAACCCACAACAAGGAAGTGAAGAAAACCCCCTCACTGGATATTGGAAAAATTGACATTTTTGCATGTTTTCCATTAAGCAAGATATAATAAAATGGGCTTATGTAGGTGACTTGCATTGAATCGCTATATTCATGCAGTGACTTTCTTTGATAAAATAAGCTTTAGTACCAGGATTCATATTTTGATTCTGTCATTTCAAGTTTTCCAGAAGAGAAAGTTTCATTTGTAATACGATCAATTAGCATACTACTCATTGATAGAATTTTTTCAGGCTGCTTGGACGGTTGTTTGCTTGCTTCAGTGTCACAGTCCATGCTTTGCTTTTACTTATAACATCTCAGTTTAGCTCCAGTTTTTGGTGAATAACATAGAAACAATTGAAGAAGTTTATTTTACTTTGAACAAATTGTGCATTAATATACTGTATTCTTAATCCGTTAAACCTATTTTTTCAACCTATTTTACTTTTAACGTTCAGCCAGGTTTTTAACATGACATTTAATTTCACTCGTTCATTAATAATCAAGCAGAAATTCGCGGTCATCTTGGTCAAACTTGGACTAATCTTACCTAGCAGCCTCGACCTTACGCCGGGGGATTTTTCCCTTTAAGGTTTTTTGACGGACCGTGTTTTTAAACGCCTCACACGGTCTCTCAAGATATGCGTCACCGAATCACAATAATCTTCAAGGTAATCCTGAGT
Organism: Platorchestia sp. MABIK; assembly: GCA_014220935.1. Classification (NCBI taxonomy): domain Eukaryota; kingdom Metazoa; phylum Arthropoda; class Malacostraca; order Amphipoda; family Talitridae; genus Platorchestia; species Platorchestia sp. MABIK. Next base: position 214,340 of record JACJUY010000132.1, read on the forward strand.
TAATTGGGAGAGAAAGAGAGAAAGAGTCAAAAATGTTTCGAAAGTAAAGGCGGTCAAAGTACGAGAGCCAAGAGTTTTTGGCGAAAATTTAATTATACATTAGTTTCGAAATTGGACAATATTTTATTGAGTAATCTGTGTAGACGAGCGATATTTGTTTGTTTTTCCGACTCGGAAGACATTACTAAAGGAAAAATTAAGAAAATTAATTTCTTGCGCAAGTCAAAAGCAATGGTCTTCATTTTGAGCATCATTGTGTCTGAATTAAATGGTCGACAATAAATTACTTGCAGCTGGTAACGAAAGATCAAATTTCGTAACCAATGAAACTAAGCCCATTTTTTACGATTGATGATCTTTGAGCAACTAGTGTGCCGAAATTTGGTAGCATTTTTTTGGCTCACCTCATATACACCATATGTTTTGCATTTCAATAATATTTTAATCAATAAATTATCTGTTGCAGATTCTAACTTACATACCCTACTTTGTCTATCCCATTTAGGCACGGAAATGTGCTGACTCTGTCATACAGATCGTACCGTGGACATCTTTGTAGTTGGTCCAGCTGAGACTTCGGAATCTGTGTTGCCCCGCCGTGTCCCACACCTGCAGGCGGACTACGCGACCCTCCACGCGCAGAGTCTTGTTCTGTAGAAACTTAAAAAGTCATGAACAATGTATAAATTACGCTAGACTCTCCTGGAGCTAATGCGTAAGGTTGCTTATCTAACTTCTTTTCAGCAAATGCAATTTTTAAAATGGTGTACAAAATTCAACATGCCGATGTAAATTTATTGAATAATTAAATGTGAAGTTTAGATACCTGTGATGGACACTCGCCAGCATATTTATCGATCTGAACTTTAATTAAGACGTGACAGCAGCTGACCCCAGTACGCAACGAGTTTGAGCGTCAGATTCCTCACTAATTCGCAACTGTTCACTTCATCTAATCTTCAGTGCTGTGCAAGCGCAATTAGGCAACGTAACGTGTTCGGTTACACTTCGGCCCAGTATCATGTGCTGTACTACTATATGTTGTTGTACTGTTTTGCGCATTCGAGCTTCGTCACCGCCTCCATAGGCTGCCTGTCCAGAGGGGCCCGTGGACATGTGGGGGCTTCTCGGACCGCCACATGGTGGCCCAGACTGGGTGAGCGTGGAGTGTGCCAGGAGCAATTGCGCTGTCTCAATTCTGTACTTTAATGTTCTGGTCTTAAGACCTGTTAATTTTTTTACTTTAATGCCGTGTTTTTGTATTGATGAAAACTCTAAACTCAATGTGCATTGATTCAAATTTAAAATTTAGACTGCCAACTATTGGCGCAGCTGTAATTTAGAACAAATTGTTCTCTTTAGGCATAAAAGTGTGCGCTGAATGAGAGATACCCGGAGGGAGGAGTAGGAGTGGCCTCTAGTTTGTAATGAAATTTTCATTAAAGCCTTTGACATTTCTTTGTCTTAAATTTTTCTGCGCAAATGAGCATTTGTAACCTATCGTACCCACAATAATGTATCGGTCACTAAAAACACAGCTTAAAGAAAACGGTAGGATCAATCCTTCTGAAGATTTATGTTAAGAAACAAAAGGTGACTTTTGAATTTTTTGTGAGTTGAATAGTTTCTGAATCACAGCCCGTGAAAATTGGATTTATTTTTTTGGGACATCCGGTACAGGAGTCGGGCAAGAGGGATTATGAAACCAAAACAACTTCAGGCTGAAATCGAATTTAGAGCATTCCCACAACAGTGCTTCTGCAGTGATGAAGAGTGCTTCAATTTAATTGGAATATATAATAAACAAATCTTTCGTTAGGAGCCTGACAGTGACCTTCATAAATTATCACAACAACCAGCGACCAATGCAGCGTGAGAAGTAGACTTTATGTTGTGCTATTAGAGGCGTCGGCATGAAAAAACCGTCCCATTTTCGATGAAAAAAATGTCACTATGACAAATTTCGGAATGTTATTGTAAAATGCTTGAGAGTTTTTCGGTCTAAGAGTCATCGAATTCATCGCCGATCATGATTGTGATGATTAATGGTTTGAACAAGATATGGCACAACAGTGGGCATTTCATGAAATTCATTGGAGTTCTTTATCCTGGTGATCTTTCGACATACAGTTTATGTGTAATATCGAAGATCTAAAGGCTAAAATAATTCAACAAGGCAATGGATATAATGCAGATGACTATAGCAATTTGTAGGAAAAACTCTAGAACTGCGTCGACATTGAAAGTTATAACTTAATATTTAAGATTTTAAAAACTACTTAAAATGATATTTAACCATCACGACCCGAGGAACTCCAGGGACAATATCATCAATAAGCTAGGTAGACCCGTGATAAAATTCGGTCAACACTATCTAAGAAATTCTAACATAACATATTCTAACATAACCCATGCAAACCCAACATATACTAACCTATCCTATCCTAACCAGAGCAATCCTGATAATATGTCAAACATAAAAAAACCAAGAAGCCGTAAAAATATCATCAACATTATCTAACCTATGCTAACCTAACCTATCCTAAACCATCCTATCCTAACCGATCCCACCCTAACCTATCCTAACCTAACTTAATTTAATCTATACCAACCTATCCTACGCTGAATCATTTGAATTGTCTAAATGAGTTAAGCAATGTCATCGTTCTGCTAAGGTGACCCGTGAAAAATTTCCGTCAACATTACCTAACAAATTCTAACATAGCATATTCTATCCTAACCCATCCTAGCCTAACATGTCCTACTCTCCTATCCTAAGCAAAGCTATCCTGATAATATGTCAAACATGAAAAACCATGGACCTGTGAAAAATTACATCGACATTACCTAAACTATGCTAACCTGATAAAATGTCAAATGTATAAATGCACGTAAAGGCGATTTTTTAATGTAGCACTCAGGAATTCGGTATCCATGATACTGTAAACTCTGGTGAGAGCGTAACAGACGTGCTAACTAACTAAGGGAGGAACAAGCGGAATATTATGTAGATTAGATAAGCTTTGAACACTCATTTCTCCTATTATTATTAAAATCTCTTTCATTATCCTTAAAAACCCCTCTTCCACATTCTTGCTGTCGTAATTTTGGGAAATACTCTTTAGAAATGGACATTAGTACGGGAGCTGATCAAAAATACAGTTTTTGAGAAAAAAAACATTTTTCCTCATGTAATTTCAAAAAAATGGGAAAGGAATTTTTCCTTATACTAGAACTGAAAGTATAGAGTAGACAGTGATAACTAAGCAAGCAAGTAAGCAAACAAACAATGTTATTTAAGTTTTATTAGTAGAAAAAGATGTATAACCATAAATAGATGAGCGTCTTATGCTTAGGAAAACAGTTTTTGAATGTAAAAGTTAGCGCTATTCGATTATACAGCATGAACTCTTCGACCAACAATTGTTAAGACCATAACACAACCAAATGATGGTTAAAATGCCATAGAGTTAATGTAAAGTGTTTAGTGATAAAATTTGTTCTGCTTTAGCATTTGTAATCGAATATGACTGAAAAGCAATTTTTTGAAAGTCATTAGTTTATAATACCAAATATGTCTTTTCCAATCAGGGCCCTCTACGTAGTTGCATTACAAGTACACTGTGATCCATGGTACATTTCCTATAGTATTTATAATATAGTTTCATGAGCTGAGTTTTTACAAAAGATTTCTTGTCAATCCGGCAGGTTGTTCTCAAGAGCTCACGTTTATTATTTCAATGCGAACATATCAGCGCGTTTTGAGCCATTGTGTCTTAAGGAAAATCGTAGGGGTAGCTGAAAACTGAGGTAACTTCAGCCTAGCATCAATTTAAAAAGTTTGTGAATTTTTAACATGAACAAAATAAAGCAGAATAATGTAAACCAAATCTGTTGCACTTTCGAAAAGTGTCTCGATTTTCCACTTAAAAATATTTCCCTTTAAAAATCCAATGAAATTCTAAGGAAAACAGAAGTGAGCTTGCAAATAAGATACAAAATGAGCACATAAAACACACCTTCAACATTCACTTACAATTTAGAATAATAACGTTTACTTCTTCGTCGATGAAACTCAAAGCTAATTATTTCAACAGCAAAGTTATACAGTAATATAGAATACAAAACTTAGAGAAAAATAGAAAAAGCATAAAGATAAAACGAGGTTTCAGTTTTTCGGTAATTGTGCTTACAAACACGCTGAAATTCACGATGGAAATACCGTCGCAGGGTAATTTAAAAATCTGTAAATATTTTCATTCATTAACTTGTATTCTCATCGCATGTTGGTGACGCCCAATGGGTTTGCTAGCCTATAAATGTTCTTTATCACACAGATGCTTTCTAATTCGCAGCCTATTGATTGATTCATTACAAGTTAGTTTCAGCCTTTCTTATGACAACAGAGATTTTCAAAGAAAGGAAGGATGAAAGCTGCATTTAGTATGAAGTTGAGGGAACGCGGAATATATGCACAAGGTGTGTTCCCCTACAAGATCTCCAGCGCATAAAAACAGAAACACACATGTCGGTTTCATGATTTACACACTGAAATGAGAGAGTGATTATTAGAAATCTTCAAATGAATTAGCACCTTTAGATTAGTGAGTTATTTTGAATCTCAAAAATGCCTCAAATCGCAGGGCGAGGCTAAACATCCAGCGTGTTGAAAGTTATAATTTGCTCACGCTCTAGGAATGCCCCTGAATCAGTCGCTCTAACTATATTCCAAGCTGCATTACGTTTATTTTTATACTTATTGCATCCCGCGAGTGATATACTGTTTAATTTATACTCGCACTGTATCACAGAAGTAACTTTTATTTTAAAAGAAGTCATACATAACTGACATTGAGCTAGTTACGAATTCAATTTCTTCTAAACTTACAAGCTCTTTTCAACAGTAAAGTATCCGTATGCTTTACTACTTGATGAAAAAGAGCACCGAGTTCTGAATTGAAACTTTAGAACTCCACATTTCGAAACTACGCGTTGCTTCGAAAATATTGCTCAGAACTTTGAGACTTAGCGCTTTTCTCAACTTCCGACCATCTCATACAACGCAGGTTCACCGTGCGATGTATCATTATTGGCATCTTCATTGCTTCGCCTTTTTTAAATTTCAGTATTTAATCAAACAGGTAAGATAATTCCAAGGATACAGAAAAATTGAACATAGAATGAATTTGCAAACTAAGAAATTCGGAGATACTTATCTAAGAAGCCGACAAAACGTGCAGTTTTCGTGAAGTAATCATCGAAACTCAGCAGCATTTTCATATCTGCGTACTTGCTTCTCCATGAACTTTAACGCACAATCATTGGAACAAAATCAATTTTTAAAGCAAGATTCACATCTAAGCAATGATAGATATCGTACTTCCCATTTGAAAAGGCCGAAACAAATCAGACGTATCCAATCCGCTAAAAACAATATAATTAACTGACCCTGTAGTCGACTCCAACGGTAGGGATGAAGGTGCCGGCGAGGAAGACTCCGTCCCTGAACATTGTGACCAGACACGTCTTTCCGACGCCCGAGTCACCCACTAGCATCACCTGCCAGTCCGCCAGGTGCGAGATACAACACAGGTGTTGGATTAGTTCTGCTGTCAAGGGGACCTAGCAGAGGTAAGTATGAGGTGGCAAGCGGTCATGTTATATGAATCTGCACGCTTATGTTGTGAGTGGATGAAATAAAATCTCAAAGCAGAAATGCAAAACTCGAAACTTTAGTGTCTCCAACATTGCTTGATTACAAAATTTAAGAATCATCAATGTTCCTTAAATTCACCAAAAAAATTTTCCTTGAGAATACATTTCTCGTTCTCAAAAGCTGGTGTTGATATACGACCAATAGTTATGAGTAGAAATTTCTCTAATTTTATTTCAAGTGCAACGGTTTCTGCGCATACCAGTTGCCTTTTGTGAAACCTGCCTGCCGCATCGTTCACATACCGAGATGAAATTTCCAATACTCTTGCAATAACAACATGGTATATTTCACAGATTCAGGTTTTGTAGAAATGAGAGTGGTGGAGCATTTCAATTCTACCTGAACCAAGATATAACGACTTTTCCAATTATTTACCCAATTATTGTTACATTTTGTGTTGGATGGATAAATTTCAGTTTTAAAATACGAATCGCATTATTGCATTGAAAAGTAAACGTAATCAATTAATTGAAATTTCGAAAATTCTATTTGTTTCGAAAAAGACCATCGTTTAGTGCTTCTACATGAGAAAAGAGCACAAGCCGCACTGTTCTACACGTCTCAAAAATGTACTGCCTAGTACATTAGTGATGAGAAACGTTTTATGTCTTCTAACGTCTGTCTTATAATAATATTTACAATAAATATCTACATTTCAAAAATACATCCTACAAATACATTTCATCCTACATCCTAAAATACAATTACATTTCATACTTCCTTTCAGAATCGACCTACTTGCCAAGTGTTTAGTATGAGTTGGTTTGCCCAAATACACGATTTTTCTATGACAAGTATGTATATTTATTGTTGTCTGATTATTGATCTCTGTCAGGCTATAATTGTAAATTATTTTTCCTCTTGATTTTTGTTAGAACTCAATAGTTTGCTTTGTGAAGAACATACTACTGCTGACGTTGAAATTTGATGCATTCTGGAGACATATCTCTTGGTCAATTCTTTAAAGCTAAGATGTCCACGTTACAACTTACCAATAAACCAAATGTTGACAGACATTTTAGTTTTCCTCGCTGATGGAGTCCTAGATTTGAAATTCTGCGATACAGAGAGCTTATACTCCTTACACTCACATTTATCAGCTCTTAAGACATTATTCTCCAATAGATGACACCCAAAGAGGCCACGCTAAAGCACGCACGCCACTTGCCTTGAAGAAGAAGTCGCAGGTGTGGTAGCTCGCCAGTGACGAGGTGTCAGCGAAGAGGAGGTCGGTTTCATCGGCATGGCCTGTTTTGAAGTCCTCAGGGATGTCCGTCAGGCTAAGGTGCCGCGGTGTCGAGACGCCGCTGCCTCTGCGTTTTTTGTCCGCATCGTGTACGCTTTCGTCGTTGCTCGTCACAGCCTCACAAAATCTCAGATCTTTCACGGATCTGTGTTCCAAACCGGTTGGAAGGCTTCCAGTTGAGGAATAGATTAAGCTGGAACACCCACCTGGTTTGTACCGTTTGATGGAAGAGGGAGAACCCCCTGGAGAGTGTTGCTGACTGGGATGCAGCCTCAGAGATGTGTCACTCGAACACGTAGACAAATTCTGAAAGTCTGGGTCGTAGTAATACGGGTAGGAAGGCTTGAGGTATGGAGCAGGTTTGCGAACATCTGCTTCATCCCCTTTGCAGGAGTTTGCCCTTCGCAATTTAGGGGATTTGTTCCCATTAGCAAGTCGTGACAGGGCAAGTTTAGTGGCCCTTTGTAGCTCAACAACACTAGCGCTATTTCGACGGTCTTCTTTCAGGTGACGACTGCTCCGCATTTTGGCACCGTGATGTCAAATCTAGTGTACAGGGTCACGCAATGTTAACGCAAAGTTCACATTGTGCACAGTTCCATCACTCACGCGTTGAATTTTCAAAAAGAAATTTTGTACCATTGGAAATGTAAACCAAATCAAAACTTATTGCTGGTAACAGAGTAAAGAAACGGTTTTTCATTCTTAGGAATACCCTTCAAAATGGGGTTTAGTTCTCCAAAAATTCTGTTTTTTAAAATGGATCATCAAACGTAAAAAAATTTTGCTTGAGTTTACGCTTGCATCACCATTGTTTTTTTACAACACTCTTTTTTTTTTAATTTAAAGTTTATGGTACTTCATTAAATGACAGTTTTATTTTGCACAACTTCCAAGATTGATCACATAGAAACTCTTTTGCCATATATGGGTCTTCATCTAAACGACTGTGATGAAGCTTCAGAACGATAGGAACTTCGTGTCATCTAGAGTACATCTGCAAAGGAGTATTATGTGGAACTAGGCTTGCCTCTAGACGCCGACGAGAATTATAACACATGCAGAGAAAAATCGACGGCAAAAGTAGTGTCAACATTGAATTATAAGTTTTCCATTTACTTATTGATAATATTATGTATCTGAGAGACATGACATTTTCCTTCCCACACTTTCTTCGAGCTTCATGTGTACTCCTGACACGCGATAATGATAAGAAAATATTGTATCATAGATACACAATGGAATGAACAATTAAAATAAGTGGACACGTTTTCGCGGCATCTTGTATTATTAGGTCATATCAAAGTTCTGATAATTGCCGTATCAGATCCTAGGGTGCACGTGGCCTTTACGAATGTAAGATGTTGATTCTTGTTCCTGCAAGCACTGCGCTCATAAAGTACTTGTGGGTGCTGTGCTCTAGGAACAGGTATAACTGAGTGGGTGGCTAACGGACTTGTCCTGAAAAACAAAACTGCGACATCGAGAATGATGTCAAAATTTATGATAGGATCTTACTCGGTGATGAGAGCATAATTACATTAAGTGATCAGCAACCACTCAACGGTAAGTCAGAGAGAAACTTATCCCGAGAGTGTATGACTCAACCACCAGCTAGGTGGCGTAAAAGGACCCATACCTACCTCGCTCGGTCGACACAGCTCTGTGATGCAGTGTACCTACTGCTATCACGTGATAAAACACAAGATGTCGAGTCTCTCAACTTTAGTCGATGATGAGAAAATGGGAGACTGAAATGGGTTTACGATTGAGTCTGGTACATTCATAATGAGGGGGAGGTGAGAATCCATACTGGTCGGATAATATAATGATAGCAAATCATGTTTTGCACGAATAAAAGGCAACTGAAAAATGGGCATCTTCATCACCAGATCTTAACGTTCTTGATTGTGATTGTCGTTCCTTGTTTGATTATGAAGCTTGCTCTATTCATTGTTTCCACATTTCAGACCCTGTAGAGACTTCAAACCTACAGTAAAGGCATAAAAACTACTTGAATAAAATTTTTGACAATACTAAAAACATCTTTGGCAGTCGTACAAGCTGCCACCCAAGACTTTGCTGACAAGACTTGAATTTTTTTCGACAATGAAGAAAATGATAATTCATTCCGAGCATAATTGTTGATAATTAGTCAGAATTTGAGCTTGAGATTGTTTTTAAAGTGTGGTTGACGTTGAAACTTTCAATTTTCATGAAATATGTGCTCCCCGTTTCTCAAATATATGCATCTGGCTCTAATTAGCAGGCAGCACAGAATTTTATTTTCAGTTTACCATAATACTTCGAGTTTTGTGTGCAAAACTTTTTCAGAAAGTTGCTAAGTCTCTGTAAAGTCTGAGGAGTTTTTTAGGCAGGAAAGTAATAATGAATTTTTACACATACAATTTTTAACGAAAAAAAATTCGCGAAGAAAATATGATTTATTGAATGGAATCTCATCATGTTGTTGTCATATTTTGCATGCCGAGGGAAGGCAGCACGCTCTTTGCTAACCTGGTCCACACGAGTGAAGTGTCAGCGTTCCGATTTATTTCAACAATATATATTCATTGTAACATCGTTCGTAAAAAGCGGTGAGTTAAACTTTGTACTTGGTTACTCAAACGGAATCATTTCTACTAACTGATCTCCCACGTACAACTGGAGCAACACTCGGGACAGCATTTACCAAGTCTTGATGCTTGTCATTCCAGTACAATGCATACGTTCTACACTCTTGTTTGACGCGCTTTGAATTTCTTTATTTGATCCTTGATTGATTTCTCGCTAGTCTTGCGAAATGTCAAGCAACAAAATTTACATCTCGTACGCTCGCCTCGAGTGAGAAATTTACGCCAAAAACTTAAAATTCATTCTACGATCTAACTATATATGTTGATATTAATCTGAGCATTCGTTTATCATTCACATTAATGAGTAAAATGAAGTGGTTGCCGTTGAAACCTGCAGGCAAGGTCAGACAAAGAAAAAGTTCTGGTATTTCGATGAGTGCAATAACTTGCCAGGTAAACTTTCACTAGGAGTCGGTCAAGGCAGGTGAGATGTTCACCATATCGACCTGCTGTTATTGCTCAGCCTCTGTGCTGAGTCGTGCACATCTGCGAGTCACGCTTTGTGTCGCTCTAAATGCGTCTGTGCCATGCAGAAATACTGCGTGACCGAAACTGCTTCCTATTTGGACAATAGAGTTAAATAAACACGTTTCTGTTTCGAAAAAAACATCTTACAGGATTATAGTGTGACGTAACAGACCTGCTCTATATTATATTATTTCATGACAGTTGTCAGATAAATCTTAGAGCGTTTTTGTACCTCATTAAGTCACAGCATCTTGTCAAAGTGACATTGCAAAAATCATTCACGGCAAAGTAAAATAAAAATTGTCAAGAAACATATTCAACAAAGTTGCTACACAAAGCTACGAGCAGAAGAACAATTAAATAAATATTATGACAACGATAGAGCGAGTATAGTACAGTAGAGAGAAGTCATTTCTAGGATAAATCGAATATTCTTCAAAGGGCAATGGAGAGACGGAAAGTGTAAAGTAAAAATGTCATTGACAACTGAGAAGGGTTCAAAACAGGGAATTCCATAAGCTCCTCTAAACTTACAGTTACATACCGGCTCAGAATGAAGCTACGAACAGTCATTTAGAAAAGATTTTTAAATTGCGTACTGGAGGTGTTTATTTTCTTCAGGATGTAGTGATGTTTTCTTTTGGTCGAGTAAAATCTTCAATTTAGAAAAACTATGTCTAGATCAGGGATCACATACTTGCAAGGTTGTTCTTCATAGCGACATCATATAGTTTTCGGGGTATATAATAGTCTGATTCGTTGTCATTTATGGATCGTTATACTCGTACGTTTTCTTCAAATAAGTACTGATCATAACAATGGGATAAACGTATTTTCAAACATTCTATTGCAGCTCCAAATTTTGAAATCGGTGCCTTTCAAATGACTCTCAGCCATTCAAGCCTTGAACACTCAAGACATAATAAGAGCTTGTGTCTCATGTTGAGTGTGCCCAAGATTGATCGTGTGTAAAATTTTTGCGTTGAATTTCGAACTTGAATATTCACTGAGGGGCCCTAAAAAAGTCGTGCACTACAGTTTGACCTACTTTATATATTTTGAACTATCTTATTTCAGAGTTAATTTGTTTCAGTAAAACTACATATGGCAACATCACAGAAATGCTTATCAAGTACTGCACTGAGTGCATATAGAAATCTTAATTATTACTTACAGCGGAAAAATGAAGACCCGTGAGAAGGACCTCTCAGTTTGATAAAGGACACATCATTGGGTTTCATAAGATTGAAAAATCAACCTGAGACATCTGTGAAAAAATGGGTATAAATTTCCAGACGATATGGAGAACAATGGCACGCTGGAAATAAAATAGCGAACCCAGTTCATCTCGTCGAAATCGTAGAAAGCCTAACATTCTGAATGACGGGAAGAGATTGGTGAAAAAACTGGTGCCCATCAAAGCAAATGATAACTAGTCAATTTTGTGAGACGCCTAAAACAAATCTCTAGTGACTAGGCGTCGAAAGTTAAAATTAAATAAATCAAGGCAAATGCAAATCAACTAGTTGGTCATTAGTGTCAGCAGCTAACCGAAAAGAAAACGTTTGTTATTTGTTTGAGAACGCTGATCACGCTATTTTGCATCGTCTCAACTGTTCAGGCGTCTGGGGGCGGTGTAATAATTTGGTTATGCTTTGGCTGCGATGCAGACGGATCTGCCACTCTTTACCATAACAAAATGAACTCCCAGGAATATCTGCAACTACTTTCATCCATCAATAGAGTCTTATATTCTTGAATACAACGGTGTCTTTTAGGATGACAATGCTCGCATTTGTCACAAGATAGCGTAGTTGGTGAGACGAATAATTCTACAGGACACCATGATGGGGATGTATGAAAGATTATCTGAAAGATTTTTAAGATATTTCTCAGCGGAGAATTGTATTTTTCATTGCAAAAATGATTTTTGTTCAAGGTGCTTCGTCCCAGTACAACTGAATGTAGGGTATATTAGCATTTCTCTTTTAATGCAATAGAGTTTTGAGTGATGGCACTGACTGCAAGGTAAGTTTTTATTCGAGTTAGAGCCCCTTAATGATGTGAGGCAGGCACACCTGCGCTAGCTCAAGTGGCTGTACCTTTGTCGCTCTAATTCGGTCACTTGAACATGCAGTGTCCATCTGTAGTCGTCCTATTTCTCGACTTTGCGGTACCCTCAGGTTCACTTCTACCAAACGTCCATAACTGCACAGAACAAAGCTTCAACCAGTTAGCCATTTGGAACATTTTTCTAATTCTGTATTGAAAGTAGTTAGATAAAGACTTGGTTGTTCCCATAATCACCATGTGCTTGAAATTTGTTCTCTCGATTGAAACTTTTATTGAAGCCCACAGAAAGTCCCGCAGCTGAACTCTTCCTGGAACGCACTCGTCTAAACTCACTCACTGACTTCTATAGACAGGAGATATAAGTGGGGGTGTTTTCACAATGCAAAATTATACAGTAGAGCCAAAGAACATTGGCTTGGAATGAAATAATGTTAGCGATAAACGGTGAGCGTTCTTGAAAAGTCTAATTAATTTATGGATTTGCCGAGATAATTGCAGTACCTGCAGGATGACATGCAAGTTCTGTCAAACTCTTTAAAAAATTAGCTATTCTTTTCTGAAAAAGTGTAAAAATAATTGTGTTTTTATGAACTATTTAAACGTAAATGATTATTCCTTCAGGTAATGATGTATTTCAGGAATACGTTGAAAGATTCGTAAGTGATTAAAACATGGAACGTGAACGTTTGGCAAAAAACTAGCTACACTAAGCTGGTGAACTGGCAGCGGAAATATTGAGGCATCACAATTGGCTTCAAAATACGCGCATGTTCATTTATCGATAGATCACAGAAGTCGGAGAATGAAAGATCGTGTATAAACTAAATAATACCACTCAATTTACACCTTCAAACTCTAAAACCCAATCATTCGCTGTGTGTGTGGGAGAATCTCCGTCACTCCACACGAAATATGCAAAATTGAACGTTTCAAGGAAATCTGGAAGGAGGGTCGTGAAAAGCAGCTTATGCTGTGTCACGAGGCTTGCTTACACCGGGGCTTTCTAGGGCTGCGTGAGGAGGACTTGCTTGATCTCCCGCGACGAATGCAAGCAAATTAAATAGCTCAGCAGTCATATTAGCATTTAGACATGTGCATGCTGTGACATCTAACCTGTGAATCAAATGTGTAGGGGGACTAAGCAAGTTTATTTGCCCGTTCTAAACTTACGGTCCGATGCCATGTTTTCTTTGCGTCTACTCCGTTATGCTTTTTCTTGAATGAAGTAAATTAAATTCCTGGATACACCACGCATCAATTTTTCTGAAAGTGTAATTTAAGTATATACTCGACTAAAACTGCAAGCCTAATGATCAAGTAAAGATCAGACACAATAAATTCACCAATGGCTTCAGTAACTAACATTGATCCGTCAATGAGTCACAACGTCAAATCCCAAAATACAGAAGCGTTTGTAAGCCTACCAGCGAACACAATTCAAGAAAGCTTAGATTTGAGAATAAAATTTATGAGAGCATGTTCAACATTATCAAACACTCATAAGTAATTGTTTTTACAAAGTGTGACTGAAGCCAACAGTAAGCCTGACCAGAACCAAATGATACTTTGGTAAAAAAGAAGGCATATTGAGCATAAATTGAAAACCAACGATGTGCAATGGCTTCATCAATTGAACAGGACGATTTAACGCAATTCAATAATTCAATGCGCGCATTCCTGATTTTCATTCATTTCAGTCCTTCATCAACCATCACTTAAAAAACGTTATGAAGGTCGATTTTTGAGAGCAAAAATATTATGAACTTCCACAGGCTTTGATGCAAGCAGTGGATGGTTAATTTTAATCGTGGTTCGCGAGCTATGTTCCTTTACTTCCTTCAATTGAAACAAGCAGCAAGAGTCTACACTCAAAAATATTGACAGTGTTTAAAGTTCCTAATTTTTTCTACGCAGATACTCCCATTGATATTTACGTTTTAGTATTTATCCAGATTTATTTCGAGTAAATATCGAGTATTTAGTCATCAACAAGTAGCTCGCATGATTTTTCGCTTTACGTTTCGACGATTTATCCCCACCATCAATTGTTTTGACCTCAATATTTATCTTTTCTCTCCTTAGTTCTCTTTGAAAAAAATTATTTGGTTTACGGAATTAATATTCTGGCGTGAAATAATAAAAAAAAATTGGAAGATTATCGTTAAAATTCTGAAAATACCCAGATATTTCCATGTTTTTTTTCAGCTTACTTTCAAATAACACAAATTTTTCACAGCTATTGCTCAGCATAATTCAAATTTACTATTGAATCTAACTAATTTCTCACCTGCTTGGCTGTTTTCAGTTTTATTAATCCAAACAATGCGCACACTCTATTTAAGAAATTTTGTTTGGGCAATTCTCATCATTTTATGTAGTCACCGGGGTATTTTTCTGTTCATTTAACTTTGATACATTTTGATCACCCGCTGTGACGCGTAGTGTTCTTCATACAAGTTATCCGCTCCGTCTCGCTTCTATAACTAAACTGACCCCTCGTTTCGAATTTGACTCTGCTCTATTGAGAGTCACACATTCCTGGGTACCTTACTTTTTCGTCGAAGATTAGTAATCAATCACAAAGTTTGGTTCTACCCAAATCATTCACGGTGTTTTCAAAGACTACCTTCTTTTAAAATTTTTGCCACAATTTTTCCCCCTTTGAAACTCTTTTGAGCCGACCTACCAATGCGTACATTTCGAACTTCCTGGAGAGCTCCATAAATTTTTCCACAGCCAAACACAGTGCCGGCCCGCTGTTTAGTCCGTACACAGAGATGAGTAATGGTTCTGAAGTACTGAAGACAATATCAACATCTCCCAACCCAAGTTTGACAGTCTATAACTCGTCAGTTGACAGTTGAAGTGGGACACTTGAACAACAACTTTCTCTCATTCACCTATACTTCTTGAAGAAAATTTCAAAAATTTCAAAGAAGATTTAAGGAAAAATATACTCAATGCCCTTATCGTGAATATAAATTTACAAAAAAATGATTTAACTTCATAGCACTTAGAAATTTCCTTTTTAAAATATACCAAAGTATGCACCTTAGCGATGAAAAATGCCCTTATCGTGAATATAAATTTACAAAAAAATGATTTAATTAACTTCATAGCACTTAGAAATTTCCTTTTTAAAATATACCAAAGTATGCACCGTAGCGATGAAAAAAAGACTTGCTAAAAAATCGTGCATCTCATGATCGGCTCGATCCTTTGTTTTTAAATAATGATCTATTTACACACAAGAAACTTTTCGGTCAAGAAGAAGCTTACAAACACTGAAATGATAGTGGTTTTTACAAAAAGGCATAAGTGATATCCAGAGGAAGCTAGATGTGTCGTCCGAAAACCAAAATTCGCGTTATTGAT
>JACJUY010000132.1:229957-302394 GCA_014220935.1 Platorchestia sp. MABIK
TAAAGTTCTCATTCCGCTCACGCCATCAGGGCTCAGAAGTTGCCTCCTAACAACATTCTACTAAAATTTTCATGATGTATTCTTGATTCTAGAAATTCCTGCATGAACTATTGCTAGATTTTGTCGAAAATGTGTGTAGTAAACATCAGGCTACAGTGATGAAGCGAGGCTGAATCATCCTACAATTTTCTGGCTGTACACAACTAACGATATAAAATCGACGACACAGCTATTCAAATAAATTAGCAAGGATTTAATAAAAATTGTTCATTTGAAACCCTATGATAGAACTCATGTGTCACTCTGTATACTTCAGCGCATCTACCACATGTATGCAGGGCATCCTTGGTAAGTGCAGTATGCTCTCACAGCGAGCGTAAAAATCAATAAATGCACTCGTATTGAAAGTAGCCAGGTGTGGGAGGTGGCTGTGCTGTATTGTGGCACTCAGAGTATTCTTTTATTGTTTTTGGTTCAAGATTGTGTTTTTAGATTATACATCTAGATTATTATTTTACAGTTACTAAAAAATTTATCTTGCTTCTTCGTTTTTCAGCTTCTTTTCCGTAATGCCCAGTCAGAGAATTTCTAACAAGGCCATTCCTTTTCGTCCTCCACGTATTTGACTCTAACTAAAATATATCTTTAACAAATTTTGACCCTATAATATGTTCATCAGCGTTTAAAAGAGGCGTCTCCAAACTGAAAGCTCTAGGAATTATTGTCTGCCTCCAATAGCGCAATTCCTCAAAGGCTGTCTGGCAGTAACTCTAGGACTAGACGGGTTTGCCGATCAATAACTGAATGCTGCTGGTGAATCCAGAACTGCCTGATGTAGGAAGCGAACCAAATTTGATCATTACAGTTTCAAATTTGCTGCATCTTGCAAATGGGTTATGAACTATAATTTTCAGCATTTACCGTTCAGTACAACTTCAAAGATGTGATAATCAACAAAAGACAAACCATTATGATAGGAGGCATCTTCGAGGAGGCAGCATGAGCATTGATGCATCAGGATGTACGAACATCTGAGGCAACTTTACACGCAAGAATTCCGTGAGTTCAGCCAAAGACTGCAGAATAGACAACATCATAAAGGATTTGCTTAAAGTCATTGTTTTTTCTGTACCTTTCTCAAATTCACCTTGCAGTATGCGAAAAAAAACACCGAAGTACTTGACTTCAAGGTACCATGAAAACACTATGAATGCTCCTGCAGCAGAGCAACCCGTACGAGAATAAACAGAAAATGCATCACTCGAAAACACGAACAAATTTAAAATTACCTCTAAGATAGAAAATTATTCCCAAGCATTGCCCATTCACTATACATAGAACAGTTTGGAGGTGAAATGTTTCGAAAAGTTAATCGCTGCTGTAGAGACATTGTGAGCAATGAAAGGTTAAGGCGGAAAAATTACAAATTTTCACCAACTTCTCATCAATTACTAAAATTATGCGAAATTTTTCCCACTCAAGTTTTAGACTTATTGCTTAAAGCGCGTTCTCTTATCCTTCTACCTCAAAGACTGTACGTGATGAGACACCAAGCGTGTAGTAAATATATGCAGAACAGACCAAGTTCTGGATGTCCTACTCAAAATATTCCATAATTAATGTCAAATCTCTGATAACGACAATACTACACAAACATGCCTGTTGAATTTTTTGAGTAATTTAAATGTACAGTAGATCCTAAATGGTTTCTCAAACAGATAATTTCACTCACGAACGTGGGGGAATAAAAAAGCTTCGCGGTTCTCTAACTTAAAATAGTCGTATTTTTCTTATTGGCCTTAATCGTATTTTATTACCTTCTTTATAATTTATCCTCATATTATCCTATCTTATTTTACCCTTTACTTCCTCGCTTCTCAATCTTGCAACGAGCTTATGACCTATTCTGAAAGAAAGACTCTGGTTAAATTTAGATCAGGCATTCATGGCATTTTCATCAGAGCAGATGCGGCTCCTCTGATGATTATTTCAAGTGCAAAGTAGTTAGAAGGGAATCTCAGACCCATGAAACCGCACTCCAATCACTCACTTCCTCTCTGTCGAGGCATGCTCAAAACCAGCCCTCATTTTACTTTTCTGCACTTATTTGTATGTTATGGCCAAACTTGGTCTAGAATTTAAGTTTGCAGAATGAAGAGACCTTTTCTTGATTGAAGCTTCGGGCAGGTGAAAGGAATTAAATTTTTATTCACGTCAGGACAGTGTACACCATGGCTTACTTTGGAAAGCTCGCCACTTGAGCACATGAAGAGTTAGTTAACAAAATTTTACCAGTTTATGCATAATTCTTCGTTTTATCAGCTTGTAGACTCTGACAGTTTTCACACGACGCTTAGCGCGTTTGTCCGTGGTTTCAATCCTGTGACTAACCTGCATTTTTCTTCTTTTCTCGTCTCATTGCCGCTTTGTCGACTTACAAGGTTGAATGGTCAGTTGGTCAGCTGTGCAACCTCTGAGCCATTTTATGACCACTCTCGCTTTTGAACTTAGCCTGCTCTTGAATACTAGGCAATGAGAAATGCTGACTTATTACAGCTCCTGTTAAAATTGCGAAAGTTTAGTTAATGCTCACTGGTAAATCATTTGGAGGCACAGATAAAAATTTATGGACTTGCAGCTATTCGCATTCATTTCATTCATTCGCTATTCATTTCAATTGGAACTGGAAGTGCATGTAGTTCATTTAAATTTTAAATCGAAGTTAAAATTTCATTGAATTTTACGATTTATTCTAATAAAGAATTTTAAAGTGTTGACTTGAAAATTGCCGAAGCTTTGTGCTGTGAATCTAGAATACAAGGGCCGTGCCCTTACGCTCTCCTCCAGTTTAAGGTGTTGAAAACGCATTTCTACAACACGATTGCAGTAATAAAGAGACCGATAAAGATTTTTCAACAAAAATGTCTTCTAAGGTAGCTTATCATAAGCCTACACATCATTCAAATACTTATTTGTTCTCTCTGTTGATTCAAATGGTGTTTTCTTTGGAGCACATCCCCAAATTTACCATTCAATATGTGTTTAGATGTAGCTTTTCTTGAAAAGAACATACTTGTGCCAATCGATGTTCAATTTATCGTCTGGATAGAAGTTTAAAAAAAGATAATTCTTATATTTTACATATACTGTATTCTACGTAATGACTCTATGTTTGTAAATTAAACATCTTTATTTGTCCTGCCTCGATTTTAAAGCACCCGAGCTCTCACCAACTAGCAACCTATCGTAAACAGCCACACTTGTTATGTCGCCGTTTCGCGTTTGGCTAACCTTCACATGCTTGTTTCTGTAATTCCCTTGTGCACATAACGTGCCAAACTCTCTCTTGTTAGGAAATGTTGTAGTGGTATTCATCCTCAGTCATCCTAAAAACTGAAGCAGACTTGGAGACATAGGTAATAGTGGACAGATGAGACAAATACCATGAAATTATTTTGCTAGCTGAGTCACAACCAACGCATCAATTTCTGTACACCACTGTCATTCACCAACACTTACATGAAGTTAAAACTCGCACATCATGACTCTGTATTGAGCATTAAACTACATTAAATTTTGACATTGATGTCGTTTGAAAAGCTTACCGCTACATGACAAAATTCCCGAAAACAATAAAGTAAAACAAGAAAAACAGTATTTTACCTTTTTTTACCTTTTTTTTAACTATCATTAAGAGGCAGTGAGCCAGTATCAATCAACATGATGGTAACCGTTATAGGCTGGAGTTAGTCTTATTAGAGTACGTGAGTTATTCTAATTCAAGTATTAGGCTATTTTGGCGAACAAACATTGCTATTTTCGGTGACTGGACCATTGTTACTTTCGATTAAAAAATTGCCGAGTGCTTAAAAAATTGTTTTATAGCGTGCGTGCGATTAATTTCTGGAAACCCTAAAGTACATTTTGCGATCAACTTTAAAATCAGTAAATTCAGGACATATCTTGTTAAAACTCTCAGAATTGCACGGATGCTTGACATGGAGCTTATGGGGTACACCGGTGGTGAGCGTAATCCACTCACACTTGACTTTTTATTTTTCAGTCTCTGGCAAACTATGACACTGAGTGACAATTTGACAGGTGGACGCTGCAGCTCAGCTGTTGAAGAACGATCTCCGACACTTCCACAAATATTTGATTTTACCGCGACTTAGCCGTAAATCATGAAGAAAAAATAATTTCATGTTTGCGAGGAAAGACTCTTTTCAATGACTAAACCGCAATTTTCATTTGTCTGTACACAAAGAAAAAGCCAAACTTCGAGTGGAAAAATTGATTAACTATAAGAGAAACGTTTCAGTGAATAATGTTTTGGGCGCCTGCATACAAATTATGAAGTAAACTTCAGAACTCACTGTTACATCACATTTTGAACACAAAAAATGAAATACGTGTTAGTAGATAGCTGAGCAACGACAACATAATTAAATGTAATCCATATTTATCTTTTTTTGTATGTTTTATGTTTTTGAAAGTATGAATCATTTTGCACACTGGCTGTCAGCAATAACATATTTGTCCACAACTTGTATAACATGTGCTCAATTTCCAGAGCGTACAAATAAGTCCCCTGATCACAGATTATTGTTCATATTTCTCTGCAAAACAGGAAGCACAAGAGCAACGTGTGCTGGAGGTGCACCAGCTCAGACTGCAGCCATCCGGCACCGCTATCGCCCCCTGCTGCAAATGGCACTCATTGGAACCATCTTTCATTGGAGGTGTGCAGCGCGACCTGTCACTGAACTCCGCACACCTGCAACTGCGCCAACATGTGTGCTGGCAGCTGTTGCAGCTGCTGCTGATGCTGCTCGTCACCGTCACGCTTCTGGCCTCACTACTCACCAATAATGACGATGCTCATATCAATTTCTAAACTTAAAACTAAAATGATGTTTTTGATGATTTGGCCGAATCATATCGGAGGAACGGTGCAACAATCACACACCTGCATCTTTAGCGACATCTGTCTGATCAAACTCACCGCGAGCTATGATGTTTCGACTCACAGAGGCGACGCTAAATGAAGCAAATGATGATGGTGGCAATAATAAATCCTAATTTCAGTTATTGATTACATAGCTCGTTTAAGATGCAGGATGTTCCCTTGTTAGAGATTGGAATGGTCTGCTTATCGATTGATCCGGTTAAGAGTTTCCTGAAAGTCAGCACATCTTCAAAAGAATGAATAAACTTTGTGAGCAGCAACTTTTTAAAACGTGTTTTGCACATTGTGCTATCACAGAGTATTTTGCTGAGCACGAAATTCTGAGACTAACTCTACAGGAAAGAGGCGGCTTACATTTTCGTCCTAGAGTTGTGACTGAAGAAAAATTGAAACTCGCCGAACTCTCTTCTACATGGGTGTAAAACTCTGATCAACTTGTTGTCTTGTTTGCTTGCTTCTCATCGCCCGTTCTGCTTTCAGTAATAACATAGTGTAAATTCAATATCTTGCTTTCAGTAATTTGCCAGGAGAAATTGAACGCCCGGTTTTAGTAATGACATAGCGGAGAATATAGCGGAATGCAGATACTTTAAGTCTATCAATAATATATACAGACAAGTTCACGTTTTCATTGGTGCAAGTAATCATATCAGTCTAACATACTGTAATGCAGAGACGGTTTGCTACAAACGTTTATTTGATTGCATAACTACTGTTCAACCAGTTATACAAAATTTTTCATAGGTAAAAATTTATTTTACCCACGTAAAAATCATTATTATCGTTCAACTTCTAAGTTATCAATTCAGTTTTGTAAACAACCTAACCCGAAGAAAAACAGGGTTAGGTTGCTGAAACACAACCTAACCTAACAAAAAATCACTGTTTACCGTGCATAACAACAAGGTTCTTTCTTGTGGAATAATCATTGTGCGTTTCCTAGAACTGAACAGAGAAATGCTCGCTTGCAATGATTACCTTTATAAGAAAGCTTGCTCATGTAATGAGGCCATGAGCTTGACACAATTTTAACAGTGATGCAAAACGATTATTTCTACGTAGTAAATTCATTCTTTTTCTCTTCCGCAGCAACCGAGCTCAAAGGGAACGGTATGGTACACTACATACGGTAACGTTATATAACATGAAAAATGGCGGCAAGTCTACATTTCTAACCATTTAGCTACGACAAGTCTCAGGAATTTGAGGAGTTTCTCAATTTTCTTTTTCCGCCACCTCGAGGTTTAATACCATGCCCGTGTGATGGATGTCCGTGCTACTTATTTTCTGGTACGTCGACTGGAGTTATTAGTTAGACGTCAATTCTTTTTAGATTTTCATCGTTACTTTTCGCAATTACATTCGTACATGCGACCGTAATTCTGTATGAATTCTTGGTATATACAAAAACCGTATCCATGCATTTGTTTTTGAAAAAACTAGGATCTTCTATATTTTTATCCTTGCCTGTGATGTATGGTAACCTAATAAACCAGTTGATAGCTCCTTTATTTACGCTTAGATTAATGAGGATTTTCACACTTACCGGAGATAATTGTTGCCTGAATAGAATGCTGCTGTCAAGACGCACATTTGAAGAAATGGGTCGTTAATAAACGAATTCCGAGAAATTCATAACATAAAAAAGAGCTTGCGAATGAAATTCTAAATACGATGATGGGCGAAGAAAAACATCCATGGTCATCAATACTTTACAGACCATTTGAACAGTAAAATTGTTTTTTACACTTTCAATTACCTCAGAGAGAATCTAAGCCTAATTATGATTAATGTTTTTACTGTCAGATTCTTCCCAATATAGAATAGTTGGACTTCAACCTGTTAACACAATTGAATTTCTGATAATTTTTGAAACACTATACAACCCTTAAACTACGGAAACTTAATATAAAATATTTGCATAGTGTTCTGAAAAAGTGACTATTCACCGTTGCATCGAAGCTCAATTACATATAATCTGATTAGATATTTGCTCTGCTAGTCAACAAGATCAGCGAGGATGGCTCGTTGGTCAATCAAAATACTGATATCTTTCAACAAATACGATAGAAGAGGAACTCATTTCCAATCTGGATTCTTTCGCCTGTCTAACGCACACGCATCCACTCGTGCGTGAAATAACGGCTGGGCGTCGCAAATACGTAACTTTTCTTCATCCAGCGAAAATCATAAACATTTGAAGGAGATGTAAAAATGAAATGATGCAAAATAGGCACAGAGATTTGTTGACAAAACATTTATTGAATTCTACACTTCGAGAATTTTGTTTTAACGCTGAGCCCGCTATTGCGCCTAACGACAGGTAACGGCAAACCTTTAGGGTACGGCTAATCCTGTTTTGACGCCTCACAACACAGTTCAGAGCAGAGAGATAGCAGGTTGTGGTGGCAACACTGTAGCATACTGCAGCACCTAGGCAGTACTCGGTAGCAGCACGGCAGCTTGCAGCAGCAGCCAGTGTGCAGTTTACGGCAACAGCGCGGCAGTTTAAAGCAGCAGCCAGTGTGCAGTTAACGGCAACAGCACGGCAGTTTACAGCAGCAGCCAGTGTGCAGTTTGCGGCAACAGCACGGCAGTTTATAGCAGCAGCCAGTGTGCAGTTTGCGGTAACAGCACGGCAGTTTACAGCAGCAGCCAGTGTGCAGTTTGCGGCAACAGCACGGCAGTTTACAGCAGCAGCCAGTGTGCAGTTGGCGGCAACAGCGCTGTAGTTTGCGGAAAAAAACATCAATTTGAGACAGCTCTAAGCCAGTTTGTGACAGCAACACTTTAGTTCAGGGCAGTAGTGCGGCCTTTTTGAGCATCTGAGTCCATTTCTCAGTCCACGCCAAGATGTGCGGCGACGTAGTGTTTTTACCCGGGCGAATATTTTTGATCACTTCTGGGATGTACCAGCACTGCCTACCGTGCAGGAAGGCGTCCTATTTTAGTGCTAGTGTAGTTATTCTATGAAAAACTAATTGTGGAGGTCCTCGGTGATCTTTGGGTGCGTAATTGAAAGGTAAGTAGAATATGCATTGGCTTACCCAAATGGTCCCTGCAAAAGCATGGTCACCTAAATGCTCTCCTATTTTAAACTATAAATCATTCATGACGAATCGTTAACAATTTAATATAGTTAGTAACTCCTTTCCAGAATTTCTAATCAGCAATGAAGTTCCACAAGCATCGGTTTTGAGGCTTCTTCTCATATACTGATATTCATCAACGTTGTGTCACATGTACTTCATTCTTTGAATTCTGTCTCTTTACTGACAATAGTATTCTTTTTTCACCGTTCTTCGAGAAAACAATGACTCAGTAGCAAGAAGAATAAATGAAGCGCTAGATACAGTTTCGATGTGACTCAAAGCGAGTAGAATATGCATCCATGTCGGTAAAATTGCGGATACCTAAAGCTGTTCTAAGTGAAATGCATCTTTTCTATCACAATTGGCAATGACAACATTGAGGTAACTAATTAATAAAAGTTCCTAAGAATTATCATTGATGAGAATTAGACTTTCAAACAACGTGTCTCGATTGTAGTTACTAAAATATCTAAATCAATTGAAATTTCTTTTAAGGTAAGTAGTGCGTTAAATGAAGTATCTCTAAATGTACTGAACAGAACATTAGTCCTTTCATTGCTTCAATGTGGGATAAAAGCATGGGATGGGACGATGAAAATAAAACGAATGAACTTGTGCCCTAGAAATGAAGAGCCATTAGAGAATCAACAAACTTGGAATACAATGCCCGTATAAAGGATTCATTTAAAGCTAGAAATACATAGGCTCTCAGTTTTTCGTCAGTTGTTCTTGTGTAATTTCATATGTAAAACTGTGAATAATCGGGGTGATAAAAATGTTAAACAGTTATTATATATTCAAACTGGCCTTAATGGTCATTTAAATAGAAACAAAATAGAATTCATACTCCCTCACTTTAGCAAAACCAGATCTCAATACAGTTTCCACATCACTGGAATTGAAGGTTGAAAATCAATGATTTCTAATATTCTTAAGAAAAACTGTAGCGGAGCAATCATAAAGTTTTGGAAATCATTTCTCATCTCGTTATGGATGAATCTAGGGGCAATCTAACAGCTGTCTCCTCTTTATTCGAAGGTTCAAAATGATAAGCTATTACTCTGAAATAAAATGAACGCTGAAATTCTATCACTTTTGAACATGTAGATCTCATTTGCGTTATTACTTGATGTGGCTAAACAAATTATAATTTTAAACCGCCCTCGACGAACCATTATTCGATCAGTTCAATCCACATTCCAGTGGAGTGTTCCCGAGTCAATGAAATTGTAAACGTTGAAACAGTCTCTGTAGGATACCCTAAAATTCACTGAACTTAATCGGGCCCGCAAGTATTTGAATACCAACATGTCCTTTCTAATAGTTCTAAGTAATGATTCTACTGAATTATTGGCTGCACAAAGAAATTGTTTGAGTTGTTAAAACTTGCAAGCATCACGGTTATTTAAATCTTGTCCTAGCCGGGTGGTGTGATGAAGCAGGCAAATAAAACACAATTAGATAAAATAACTGTATCAGCTCAACTCCCCATAGATTGCCACATTCGGTAGCATGAATTATCTGAGGATTATTTGTAAGTCTGTAGACATGTACAACTTTCACAGGAATTTTTAATGAAATTTCCAAATTGCGTTGCCTTGAAAGGAGAATTTCCAACTCCAAATTTGACTTTATTTTGTATTCTTGAATCTCTGCGTTAACGAACTGTGCGTCCACGAGTTGCATAAGCGAATGTGTTGTAGCATATATGTATATATGTATACAGGGTGGCTCATAAGTAACGCACCCGTTTAAAAAATTAATATTAAACAAACTATGAAAGGTTTAACTATAGGGTTAATTGTAAACGATAGAGGAACTCTTAAAGTTTATTTACATGTCGTATCCTGTCTACAGATACAGAGTGTATATTGCGGTAATAAATAATGGTCCGTTACTTATGCGCCACTCTGTATAATCTCAGTACATTCATGCAAAAGCGTTCTTAAAACTACCATTACTATATTATTTAAAGTCAACTTACTCTTTCCTACAATTATAAATTCCCTAATTTAAGTGCGCAGCGGCTTATGAATGTATAATCATACTAATAGACATTTCATTTCTTTTGAGCCTGGTTAAAAACGTTCTAATCATATAATATGTTGGACTATGAATCGTAGCTCATTGTCTGTGCATGTTCACATCGCTTCTACTACCTAGTCGAGTTGCGGTAGTTTTCATCTTGAAACACGCTTCGTTTCATTTCCCCACCCAAATCTGCCAATCACGAAGAAAAACGATGACGAGAACATCTGCCTGACGGCGGAGTACCGCAAGGCAGCGGCCGTTTGAGTGCGTAGTGTGCTGCTCTGAGCCTGCTCACCGCAGCGGCCGCCGCGGCCTCACACCACTGCCGACCTGCGCACCGTAAGGTACAGCGTGTCTTTCCTCTCATTGTTAGACCGGTAGCTCACGACTAGCGTCAGAAATAAAGTTTATGAAGTAAATTAATTTTACAGTGGTTCGTCATCACATTTTAACTATTTTACTCTAGTCGTTGTGTTGAAAAATATATGCACCATAGTTCTCACGCAGTTCTCGTTTGAATCATCGACTTAAAATTGTAAAATATCATGGTTTTCCATGTACTTAGGTTATAATATAATAACTATTACATCTCTACGCCTAACATTAGTATTCGAGATCAAATGAAACTGTAATGGTTGAATTGAGTTTTCATAGGATGTCTTACAAATCAATGGACTTTTTGGGTTCACAAGGAGTAATATAGCGCAAATGCTCAACGGTAGTGACTTTAATGATTCAGTACTTGCGGAAAGAAATTCTTTGGAATGGTTTGCATTGTATTGTATAATTCCGAAGAGATTTTTCTCAAGACATATAGAACATCACAGCGTATTTGCATGTTCATTGCACAAATGCGATTTTTTTCTCTTGCCTGTGACGGTATTTTTTCTTAAATGAAAAGGTCATAATTATTTCATTCCTCTTTCATTCAGGCCTTTAAATTATCATTAGACTGATAATATAACCCCATAATATAATTGACACTAAAAAGTATACGAACATGTATTATTAAGATATAGTAACCATTTTCGGTGCAAGAGCGTCATGTGCACTGGAATATCTGGTTCGAAAAGATTTAAATTCTGCCACAGTTTTTGCTTTTCATGGAGAGCTTGAGCTTCAAATATCGAAGAGAAGAAGAAAACCTAAAAATTTGACCATTTCATCCACGGTTTCTAGTAGAATGGGGAGAAACTCACAAAAGCAGAAAAATTTTGAAACCTACACACATTGCGAGACAACGCGCGAAAACATCCGAGCTCAACAACCGTCCCCATCCAAGTGTGAAAGTGGTTATCACAAAAAATGGAACATTCCTAGACCCCTTAATATTTCATTCATGAAGGCAGCACTTAACTGCTCTGTGTGCTGCCATTGAATCAACGGGTCTGGCCCAAGAATTATTGTGTTCAGGAATTTAAAATAATGCACCTTGTTGGTGTTAATTTTTCATTTTCATAAATTCGATTTTTAAAATTTGAGCATTCGACTTCAGAAGATTGGATTGGAAATGGGTTAAGCTGACATGAATGTGTACAAATAATTGCAGGTGATTTATCAAACGATGCATATCCCAAATCATTACAATAAAAGTACAAGGGTGGTAAGATGCTAAAATAGTGTTCAACAGCATCCAAATTGGTTATGTACGTTGGTATTATTGGATTAATGGTTCATATCTGCTGCTCATCAGTCTAAAAATGTTCTATATCATTTCTTTTTTATTTGATTGGATATGGTAATCTTAAGAGTTTCGTCTGAATTATAAATGAGAGTAAACGCAACTTACTGCGTCCGTGTTTTCGAATTGCTTTGGTACTTCTTGTTGGGAAGCATCAAGCGTCCTGCAAAGGAGTCTTGAAGCTCCACAGTCACGGCATCATTGTCAATGACAACTTCTAAAGCACAAAATTTAGCGCGATGAGCAAGAGAATTGGTTTAGTACAAAGCTCTAGTGCAAAACTTCAGCGCAATACTTCAGTGCGATGCTATTGCACAATGGCTCCAGGAAGATGCTTCAGTAAAATATTTAGGAACTTTCATACAATGTTACGATCCTCAGTGCAATACTTTTGAGCAATGTCGTAGGGGAATGCATTATAGAAGCGTATCAACACGTTGCTGTGCGTAAAGACCTGAACTGAATATTTTAAGTCACTTAAAACTAATAGAAAATTTTCTTGAAACATTGTTCGTCGGAAAGATGGATCCTTGCCCGTAAGAATTTTCTACCGGGCAATAAATTACGTTGAATTTTTTCAACTTTTAGTGTATTTAAACAGACGAGCATTTCATTGTTAAAGAGTTTTAAGTAGTTTTTTGTGAGATGTGAAATGAAATTGATTCTGTTATAGGTATGCCAAGGAACAATTTTTCCCAATGTCAGGCCCCAGTATTCTACTAACATTGAAACAGCTGCAGTGTACGAATAAGTGAGTCAGGAGCATGTGAACGAGTCGCCACATGCACACGGTGAACTGCAGGTGTCTGACGTAAATGCGCGCGGGGTGAAAAATGACATGAGATGTGCGTGCGCATCAGCTGGAGCGGCTGCGAGAGGCTGAATTGTGTGTCTCTTCTATCAGTAGAGCGACCATTTTTCAGCAACTATATATGGGCACTGTAATCTGATAACTGGAGCATATTTTAAGGTACCATTTGCTTAGAAAAAATTACGATTATGAGCAGTTTATGTTACGTAATTTTTTTTTTAATTTTCAGTTGAAAAATTTTAAAGGATATCTCAACAAAAGGTAGATGTTGCTGTTAATATTGCTAAAATAAAAATATTATTCAAACCAAATAAGGCATAGAAAAACAGTAGCACAACTCAGCAGGCGGATTTGAGAGTCGGGTATGGGACGATAACCATAGTATGAAATTCCCCTGACCACTTTTTGCTGTGACTCATCCAACAGTAAAGGGCACATAGGTATTCAGCTCCTTATTTTAGCGTGAAGTACTGAGGAAGCTAAATGAAATACCAAACAATACATTTGTGAATGAAAAAAACATTTTCAGATTTGTCAATGGACTGTATCCTAAAATCGCCTGGCAATTCGTTTTGACAGCTTATGTCGCTGGCAGCACCTGGTACGTACGAGGGCTTGATTGTCTTGAGCCAGGCTGAAGTATTTTCACGAATGAGTGGCATGAAAGCCGTCACACTCTTGAGAAATGTTTTCACCACCGCAACACTGATGTTGTTTTATCGTGTAAATAAACATGAAACTGAATAGCAAACCACGACCTGGATGTGAACTGAAATGTTAAATAAACTGTAAGGAAACGCATCTATCACAGTTCTGTTGCTGGTGAATTTATGTTCTTTATGCCTGGAATCACTCTCAAAATATCCAATCTCCGCCTTTGTTTATTGTTCAAATTCACACGTTCAGTATCTCCTATGTAAAAAATATAATTTACAGAAATCTTTATTTTCAGTGATTTAAACTCACCTCATAATAGTTCCCTGTATTTATTCAGCAGAAAATTACTCAAGATATCCGGACAACATTTAGTGCAGTTGAGTTGCCCGACTGACATATATCTGGAGGTGACCGAACGCCACACCTGACTCGTAATGTCTGGTGAGTTTGATTGAGCAGAAGAGATGTGAGATTCAGCCGTTGGGCCATGCGTATGACGTTATATACAATATAATTATTAGCATAAATCACAGTGAGGAGTGGACGTTTGCTTTTCATGTTCGATTTATTTCATAAGCCTTCATTTCTGAATTGGTGATTTATTGACAAGACTTTTAGACTGATGTTATAGCGTGAGCTATTCTTGTGAACTGGACTGCCACAGTTAATTTATTCATGTACAACTGTGTCTTCTCAATGTAGCCGTCCGGGTTTATTTACTGATCTATAGTTTTCAAAATGGTATCAAATATTCGAGCCGATCAGAATCCAGTCACCCGGCGTAATTTATTTATGAACGTTGGCAATGTTCCCATTCATGTGAGTGAGAATAGAAGCTAGGTTAGCGTGCAAAAAGTAGGAGACGCACTAGATGTTACTTGATGCATTTTCAGCATTCAAAAGTTTTTATACAAACTCGGATTTTCAAAGTTCATTTATAAAAGGGGAATGAGAAGTGGCAAACTAAAGAATAAAACCTATTACAAGGTTTGCCATTGGCTAAAGCATACGACAACGAAAAATAAGCACTGGTAACTTCACAGGCGGAATAGTACCAAAGGTTTAGCCGTTCCCACATAGCGATATCAACTTCGGTATGTTCATCACTGAGTCAGTGTGACGAACTTCCGGGTTTAAAAAAGTCCTCATGAAAATATTGTAAAACTTAAAACACGTGTCCGCAGCAGCGTAGTTGCCCACCTCCTCTAACTCTGGCACGCCTTCACTCGTGCAGATCTGCTTGCGTCTGCGTCCGGCTACGGTGGGGGATACGGCGCAGGAGGATACGGGTAAGATCGTAAGGATCTACAAATTTTGTCTTCAATTCATCTACTGTCACACATCAATTTTCAGTAGTTAAAATTTTTTTGTATGCCATCGAAAGGATCAAGATCAAGATTCATTTTAGTGATGTTTTCACGAAATATCATCACATGTTACGGCATGTGTGATGTTTCAAAATACACTGAAGTAGTTTTATCAACCCTTGAAATATTTAGCTATTGAAGCTCTTAAATTTTAGGAAGACAAAAATTTTACGTATCTGATTACATTCTGGAGCAAAAACTCCTTGTTTTTCTTGCGTTGTTGAATTTATTGTCCTCCTCTCTGGTAGAACGCGCAGCTGAGGAGTTCAATCGGCATAGTAATAAACCTATTTACCACGCAACTCTGAACAGTTGAGTTTGTCAATAGTCTTTGATAAAACCAGAACGTCTTATCAATAGCGTTTTGTAACTACGCTATTTACCTAATGATTTTAGTTATAAAGTTATTCAGTGAACTAATTAATTCTGACTGAAATGCTGTGAAGAAGTTTTTATTTCTGTCCATACCTGCTAATGAAGCACATGATGTGATTCTGTCCCACGTCTAACTAGTCACGCAATACGCGGTATTCTATTGTTTCGCTAGGAAAGGCTTTAAAGGAGCCGAATTCACGGGAAAATGAAAGAAAATTTTGCTTTAAAAGGTGCGATTCTTCATGATTTCTTATTTTAATGACCCAATGACGATGCATTTAGCAACCAATGGATAAGTAATTTCCATTTTTCACATATACCTTGAAACTTTCACGGATTTAATTTGTTGAAACTATTCGGTTAGATTTATAATTACTGAACACTTAATTTAAAAATGGGCCTCGACTTGGAAGCAGTACGTGAACTGAGCCCAAGACAAACACTGCAGTAACATAAGCGGGCGCCACGACTACAAAGCAGCGTGTAATCGCTGCACAGGGGGATTATTTGTGGGGTGTGCGGCACTGAAGGAGAGTGTGGTACCTGAGAATACATTCCTTAAAACTTATCCGGAAAAAAATATGAATTAACGTTTTTCAAACATTCAATAACGGGGATTTTTTTCCGAGCTCATGAATATTTAGTGAATTTCTTTCAGTCACTTCTGATAATTTTTTTTCATAAGTATAGCTGCTTTACAGATTTATTTGCTGACAAAAAAAGCTTGACAAATATTTTTCTGATGAGAGCTTCACCAAAGAGTGGTCAGTTAAATTGAAAAACAGACAATGAAATTTCCGTCAATGCGTAGTTAGTTCATTATCGTCCCATTTGCTGACAGACACCTGTATTTACTGAAAATTAGCGTAACGACTCGACATGTAATGCATATCAGGAGTCATGCGCAATCTCAAATGAAATAATGTTATAAATAGAAAACAGGACTAGATATCAAATCTCTTCTACTGTCCCATGTACTTGGTTTGTAACTTTTATGGATTGCTGATGTGTACCTCGATTTCGAACAACACGAAAATAATCCCACTTCTCCGGCAATTGTAGCTCAGTTTAGTGAGTAGAGCCACCGGTTGGACTTTGACGTCGTCATTTGAGCATGTTGTGATGACCAAATGGAGACCTTTAGATGAGAACGAATTTTAAAATCGTATGGTTTGTTATAATATTCTGATTAATTTTCGGGAGGCATGATTCTTTATTATTTAATTAGCCTAATCACTAGTTTACGATCGATTTAAATAAAAAGATAGTGAAACAAATGTTTACTCTTCATGTATAGAAACTCGTGCCTGTGGGCGTCCTCATTCCAAACACAGTTGTCTTAAGAATCAGAGCAGCGCTGATGTGAGCCATTTCTCTTCAGCAGTCGTTGTATGCAACTTATGTCTTGCAGAGCAGAAACAATCAGTTATAAAGTTTCTTTGGACCCAAAAAACACTGCTGCTTGATATAGGATTCAACTCCTATAGGGTATGCAGTATTTAAAACTAAAGCCTCTACGAAATACATCATTCTTTGACTTGTAACCCATTTTTTTCAAAATTTAGCATGTCAAAACAACGGGATGCTACTATTTGTTTGAACTTATTTCGTTATCGAAATTTCTCTATGACTTATTTTCATCATAATTAAGCGCTAAAGGAATGAGCTTCTATTACTTAGATCTTGTTAAATACTTAAATATGGCACATGAAAAATGTATTTTTTAACTTCTTTCTTTGCGAATGAGTATTTCTAAGGGCTTTGTATTAGTAACTTCTGTACAGATATTGATCTTTCTTGTTGTTTAAAATGTCTCCGGAATGAAAGAAACACTTGTTTTTTCTCTCAAATTTTAGTTAAAACAACAAAATGTTGTATCTCCCAAAAATTCACAAGCAACCAGGCTATCAGCCACAGAACTTATAGTTGCTCACATGTTGGTTTCGAGACAAACCCGAGAACTGAGGAATTCTGATTCAATGGCTAAACAACTATTTTCGCAAGGTTGTATCAGTTGGATGAGTTCAGTGGCTTAAAACATAATTAAAGATGAAAGATGAAATCACTTGATAATTATTCAAAGCAACAACATTATAAACAGTTAAGTTCCAATATAAAATGAGTAATCGTCTCAAAAATACCTTGTCTCCTTTTAGATTTTTTAGATTCCAACTCTAAAAGTTTCTGAATCGGTCTCATCCCGTGATGATAAAGAATGTTGCCCATTTGCGCAGCTCAGATCAACAGGCAGGCTAGTCTCCCCTCTATAGGAACTTGTATTCTGTACATGAAGGCACTCCTGCTTGGAGTACCGACGCGTGGCTTTGTTGTGTTGGACAGATGGGCTCCATGTGTATTACTTGTTTTACGAATTATCTCATCGGCATCACAGATTTCAAATTTATCCAATTGTTGACTTCTTTATTGACAAAAAAATGTATTTCAGCTCAGAATGTGTGTACGGATTTTTTTTGTACGCAATCGAGGCAAAATGTCAGATGTTGTTAACCAGGTGCTATATGTTGTAATGAAATTTTTTAATTTTACACAAAACTTGAAAAAGAGTTTTCAACTAATTTTTATTGATGGGTAATTTTTCAGTTTGCACTTCATTATCTAATTTCTATTTATCTACATTATGACGAAGTCTCAGGAGAGCATAGTGAGCTAATGAACTTGTATTTATAGTGTTGACAAGTGATAATATTTTGTGCGAGTACATGTAGACTTAAAGTTAATGCAAATACATTTCAGGTAAATACAATTGTAGGCATAAACTTGTAGGCATCAATTAGTGAGGTATTTTGATGTCTATGTTGTAGACAAACTTTAAAACTGTATTTCAATATCCAATATAGAATCGGCAGGTAAAAACATGAAAAAGTACCATGAAATAAAATTTGAATTTTTTATCAACTTGTAATTTGTATGTAAGAGTAGCTCATCTTTTGAATAATTTTTGATGATGTTTCTCGAGAAAGATTATCATTATTTTTGAGTGTCTAAATTTTCCTTCAGTCAAACTCTGGATTGCAACAGCGCTTTAGGTCTACTGGCGTTCCTAGGCCTAATCGACTTATTAAGGGTAAGATTCAAAATGCCAACTCATCTGCACTTGTGACTCTTCACTCCGTTGCCGGGCCCCTGCCCATGCGGGCCAGACTTGGGCTAGTTTTGGCTGGACTATTTTCTTCCGCAACTTAACAGTTTATACTCTTCCCGCTAATCTTCTCAGTTCTATAGCAACAGCTCATATTTTTGTTCCTTTAAAAAATGAGTCTTCTAGCCAGTTTCTCAGACTTACCCATCGTCAGTTTTTATTCATTTCCGTACATCGTCTAGTGTATTATGATGCAAATATGGTACTTGCCTATAACTGAGGTGAGTATCATTAATGTCTGTAATTGTCAACAAAATGTACGTTGGATTAAATTAGTTCCCCATCAGATTGTCTGATTTTTAAATAAAAATTCGAACTGTAGAGGTTACAATGTGAAATTAATTGCGCTTGTAGCTTAGACCCGCCGTGTCAGGATATAATCACGTTGGGAAAAAATCCTGTTACCGAGACAAAAAATCCAAAACTCTGAAATTTTCAGTGATTCATGTGGATATATTATTTGTAGACCTGCTGCGCAACATGAGAGTCTATTCTCATAGAAAATCATCATTTTTTTAAATCAGTATAGAGAATAATTTTAATCTCAAAATACTCATAGGAATAATTCTAATTTATTTTTTATCCCTTTTGCGATCAAAAGGAGCCTCGTACTCAATATTCTATCATTTCATTATTAGTTGTTAATAAATTTACAGTTCGCAGGCTATTTTGAACTGTGAATCTGTTTAATTTTAATTACTTTGTAATGTACTGCTTTCCCCTTGAGATTCTACCTTCAGTTACATGGGGAAATTATTTGGGCTCCGGTGGTTAAAACGAATGAGATATTACTTCGTGGTGATCACAACTTGGAAATATGAGTTCAAATTTCATTTCGTTACGACTACCATACATCACACGCCAATATATTTTTCTTCTACACATCTTCTTTCAATGTTGTTTGCCTGAGAGAAGCAAACTTGGTATTCTACCCTCTCCATAAACGAGACATGTTTTCCCACGCTCTGGCATTTGAGGACGTTTGCGCGAAAGAGGGCATAGAGAAATGCTACAATTTGTTTTTATTCTAGAAATGCATTCAGACCAATTGAGTTTGCATTTTCAGCATTTACTTGGTCGTATTTATGGTACTGTCATCGGAGATTCAGCGAATATCCTTGAAAAAGAATACTCTCGTATGAAAGCTACTAAAACTCATTTTGCAATCCGTGTTTCCTCAGGAGCTATATCGACTGTAACTCTGCCTTAGCGCTCCTCAGCTTCATCCTCTTCATCGATTTGCTCAGGGTACGTTCTGAATAGCTTCTCAGGGTGTGTGGTGTTAAAGTACGTTCACCAGGGTACGTCCTAAATCACCTATCTTTGTAAGTTGAGAATAATTACTCAAAGTACATTTGCCATGATGCGGAACTAAAGAATTGCTAAGGTGCGTTTCAAATCTTGGTTCAGAGAATGTTTTGAGATATTAATCATTGCATGTTTCGTGAAATTATTGTGTCTAAGGGAACGCTTTATAGCTGATCAGAGTACACGTAGAATAATTAGTGGGGTGTAGTGCAATTACTTTAGGTATTATCCACAATTTGATCCACACACATAGCAAAAAAGATCTTGTGATGTAATAATTACGAGTATATTCAATTTCATTTTAGCTTGTTTTACTGCTTAGGGCTCTTCGTGAATTGCATGTCACACTCTGGAAAATACGAGCATTAATTCATGTACTCGTGGGAAAATAGTTCTTAAGTTTTACTTCTTTGCTGGGCATGATACACTATCGTTAACGATTATAACCACAGAGAAGTGATTTCAGTGTATAGTTTAAGTCTTATTCTATGATTCGCAGTTACCTGACATTGAGTCGCTAAAAAATCTATCAATAGTTCATAGAATGCGCAGTCGAAAGGTAGTCACCCCGACTACCTTAGAATAGAAAAGTGAAAAGCGACTGTGTACATTCTACATTTTAAAAAATAATAAACTATAAACTACCTACGGTCATAAAAGTTGCGTTCTAGATCCCAAGGCAATCTCACTAAATTTTTAAACGAAATTAAGGTGCATTTTTGTGATGGGGCTTTGAGAAACTGGCTAAAATATTCATTAGTTTTCTTCTCAAAACTTTGCTTAGGTTGAAACAGCGGTTTGCTAGTTTGAAAAATCAGAAATGATCTTCGGTTTTCAATTCTTCTTTCCTGCTTCTATATTTTTATTGGGTGTTCTCATTGTTGTTTACCTGTTTAAGGAAAGTAGTGTCACGAAGGAACAAATTCTTTTTCTGTTTTTTTTTCATTCTGCATGTTCTCGATGCATTATGATTTTTGACTAAGGTATTGTTCTCGCATGTTTTAAGTATTTTATGTTATGTAATTCAAAGTATCATTTTGATTAATCTATGAATTTAATCAAAGATCACGAGCCTTTTTTATGCTAGATATGTTTCCGCTTGAAGCAGAAATAGTAGGACATAGTTGAGCTTAGTGATTCTTTTCCTGCACACTTCACCTTTATGTGACTCTAAATGTCTTAATTTTCGTAGTTGCACAACTTAAATACGTTTATTATTTTATTGTGCTATACAACGGTGTTTCATGCACAGTAACGGCTGTGTGCCAGTAGAATTGATTTAAAAGCTCACAAATGTCTTCCCGTACCTTGATTCGTATTACGTAATGTCTGCGTAGCCTATGGAAATGCTCTCTGCTGCATTTTGTTTTTCACTGACGCGAACTATAAATTGTGACTTCTCTGCCCATCACAAATTGTGAAAGCCTAATACTATTTTCACAGCAGAAGCAAAATTGCGCAGAAAATAGGGAATTATATATTTTCATGGTAGTAACTGCGCACTGCATCTGAACTTTACATTTTATCAACAAATATTTGGCTACAACCTTATATTCAGATCGTAATGGTGCCATGTACGTATCGGAGGCAACCATCCGTCTCCCCATCATAAATTCACTGACAAAAGAGAGTCCCGTTTCTTTTATTGCTGTTCTGTTACTGGAAGAAATCAGGCGTTCTATATTTGTTATCTGGGGCGCTGGGTGGTCGCGTTCGAATGTTAGACAATCAGTCAGTGTGATGCTTGGATAGCCGATCTGCCTCACTGAACGCCTGTGAATTTGTTCAACGGTCGCTTAAGAAGAGCGCGCTCTTCTTAAGCGACCGTTGTACAAATTCACAG
This sequence comes from Platorchestia sp. MABIK, assembly GCA_014220935.1. NCBI lineage: Eukaryota > Metazoa > Arthropoda > Malacostraca > Amphipoda > Talitridae > Platorchestia > Platorchestia sp. MABIK. The sequence continues at coordinate 251,252 of JACJUY010000132.1, forward strand.
GCGTTCAGTGAGTGCTCTTATTGCTTGCGTCCCACATTCTAGTAGCAAATGCAGACTAAATTGTCAGTTACAATAAGTTGACCCAGAATTTTGAATGCCATGCAAAAATTTTCAAGCAATTGTTATGTTGAAAGGAAAACAAAAATGCAGGTAAAATGGTTAATAATGAAATGAAATAGATAATAACAAATGTTGAAATTGTATCACCATATTTGTGTCAATTTAAAAAAATTAATCTTACAAACCAGAAAATGGTGTTGTGATTATCATTTCATTATCTTTTGCTACAATTGATTATTGGATCAAAGAAGTTTCTTCTGACCTCGTGGTTTGGGTGAAATTACATTTCGAATTCGATGAATTATTTGTGTGCATTCAGGTAATATTTTTCAAATTTTAAAGGATTTAACGCTCATTTCCGTCGAAGTTTTGTGTACAACTATCTTTCGAACACGAAGTAAATAAACTTGGCTTCACGGGGATTTCCCTTGTAGAAGTGAAGATGGAATTTGTCATGTCTGCTCAGCAAAATGACATAACTGGAGTTTTTGCTTGTCATGAAGGACGGCAAAATTTAAAATATCTTACGGGAAGAGATAAATTTTTTACCCGTTTGAAGGAATAAACTTCAGAATTACAGCATTTACCAGATTTTCCTAAATATTTTAAAATTTTACATAACACACATCGACAAAGTCTTCGCCCACGTAATATCGTATACTGATTTGTACTCCTGAAGAACACTTTTTGGCATCAATTTGGAGGTAAAATGTGAGAAAGGTTAGTTTAAAAACGTCAGCTTCACTTCATCATAGCGACCCATAAGAAATAGCCTGAACTGAACTGTATTCCCTGAACTGAGCGGTTAGCAATGAAACATTTCCTAAATGGGTAGCTTGCAAACTATGTAACATCTTAAAAAACACCTATTTTTAAGTTCTTGAGGCAGGTAATTTATCCGAGAACCAGGTAAGTTATCTGACGGGTCCGCTCATCGTATCACACTAGTTTTGAGTGACTTATAATTGCTCAACCATAGTGTATTATGCTTAGACCAAACCTCTTCGGCGAAAATGGCTTCTAGAACATCGTATGTACGTACATCAGAGCACACGCGCCAAAATAATTTTTTTAGAGAGTCATACTCATATATCAAATCACTCGCGTAATGAATAAATGACCTTCTCACAACGTAGTAAAACCTAACACGGAAGCAACTAAAAATATTATCCTAGAGAAGAAATGTTCCTCCCTACATTTGACTAAATTCTCTTCTCAGGACATAGTGCAGCAAATCACGTCAGCCACAACGGCTGCTCCCACTGCAACCAGAAAACGTCGATCCCTGGCTGCTCTGCCGGCAAATGAGAGCACGTTTTATTTTGAGTCATTCTTGACACCGACCTCTGACTCCAACTCGGACTCGGAGCCTTACTCGGTGCTTGAGTTCATCCAAATGGGAGGTGCAGACGGACTTTACGAAGAGCTGCCGCACATCCTCCTACCTCTGCTAGTGAGATCTTAGAACTAGTGAAGCTCTGTTAGCTCAAACAGCTGCGTGCCTACCTGGTGTTCACAGCCTTTGATGAGTTAGATGTGTGTTTTTAACGATCTCATTTGTACTTCATTCTGACATATCACCCATCCATTTTCTCATGTTTTAGTTGAATTTTGTAGCGTTACTTAGAAGCATTTCAAAGTAAAATTTAAGGATATTCCCTTCCTTTCTGTTTATTTAATTGTAAATTAGTTTATTGGAAATATAAACTGTTCGATACTTGTAGAAATTATATCGATCGATCAGCAGCCTTTTTCAAAGTGAAATGTAACATGGCTCTATATCCTTTTCACCGGGGTCTACATTAAACAACTCCTTAGTCCATCAGGCTTAACGCACTCGTTTTTCGCTGACAGAGTTCACTTAGCGAGTCGACAGACGTACAGCGCCCCGCGCCTTGCATCGCAGCCCCGCTCTGCCGAGCCAACGAAGAGTTGGTGCGCCGCTTCGGGGAGATGGGCAGAATCTTGGGCTCCCTGCTCTCTAACGTGCTCGCCAAGGCCTTCACGGGGGGCCGAGTACTTCTCATGCAGGTTTACCTCATAGGACCGCTAGAGCTAAGCCAGATTTGTCTTACGGAGAGGTTCTTGTGGATGAACTCAAAGTGTGCCACAAGAAAGCACTCATACTGAAGTGATGTCTTATTTTATGTCCTATGAAACTGGTCGCATACTGAATGATATATCAATGTTTATGTTTGATTATGGAGCTTGGATACTTATTTTTGATCGAACACCATGCGTTACTGCTTGGCTTGAAAAGATCTTGAGGAGTGCCAGTAAGAAACGCTGGCAATAGATGAGATATCCTGGTTTCGTTGTTGATAGTCACAGCAGGTCAGTTTGCTTGTCGGTTTTGATTAGGGTTTTGGTTCTGGATACGTTTGCATTACTCCAGTTATACTTCATTTAGTCCATATACCTAAGAGCTTGAGTAAAAGAAAAAATTCCCTCATGCCTCGATTACTTGAAAAGATAATCTCGTTGTTCTTATTCGAAACGTTCGGAGTGCATCAGAAACACAGTTACACGTGCTCGCAAATAACCACATACCTTCGTTGGAAATACATGTACTTAAAACATGCTTCTGGTGTAAAAAAGTCGACATGTTTGCCACAAGACTCCCTCATTGGTTGGAATATCATGACTCTCATTGTCATGAAGCCGTAGTTGCTGATGTGTGGAGTTATTTGGTCGCCATGCTAGGAAACATGCTTTCAGGAGATGAGCCAGCCAAACCCCTTGTGGTGCTTCACTCAAGTGTTATGGTTTTGGAGAGTGAGACCAACATGAAATGTTTTTAAAGACTCAGTTGCTCAGTCAAGTGATAATTTGTGTCCAGTTTAGCCAAATATAAATATTTTTTCCTAGATGCGGGCGTTTTTAATCCTATTTATATCATTAGATTATGGGACACTGAAGCTTTACCCATTTCTCCAGTTCTAACTCGACTCTATCCCCAAGTTATACCTAAAAGTGTTTAGGATTCATGCTTTGGAACTAACATATTATAAAAACCATTATCGTTTTCAAACGTAGTATATGAATGCCTTAGATGTCCTAACGCTTTACCTACGGTGGTTTAGATGTTGTCATTTCCTATGCAGGAAGTGCAGGAGGCAGCGAGACAAGGCAGACTTCTGCATTCGTGCGGGAAGTACGTACAGCAGTGCACGGAGGCCCAGCTCCGACCTGAGGACCATTTCAGCTCCCCGTTTGCCTGGATGCCTTCTCAGAACTTAACGTTGCTTCATCACGAGAAGAACTTCACTGAGTCAAATCTGAACGACATACACTAGCAGCTCATTGCTCATGACCAATCCTAGCAAGTTTCTAAGTGTATCTTAAAATTCTCTCGGGGAGTTGACAATGTGACTGCAGTGGGAAAATGTTCTCATGTCATATGTTCTCAAATTTATTTTCCGTTACTTCATTAAAAATGCGATGAGCTCCGAAGTCGAGACTGTTTTGCGATTTCTTCTCTAATTTCTTCTTCACTTTGAATATTTCAAAATCCTATTCCGGTTTTCCTATATGTTTTGTATTTTTGGAACGTACGTATCTAATGGTAAAATTTTTAAGCAAGCTTCTTAGATCCACGTTTTGGATATTTTGGGTTAAGGGCATTAAGACTGATTCTTTGACGTAACTTCGAAGCGATAGTTTAAAAAAAAATTGCCCAAACGCTGAAATACGTTAATAAATTTAAAATTGTTACCAGTTGAATATTTTCCTACTCATTCAGAGAATGTCAATCATTCTTAACCGGTTATTCTATTTTACGCAACTCGATTCCAATTCCGCTTGAGCTGGGAAAAAAATCATGGAATTAGGTGATGATGCTAAATTCTACTAAAGCGAATTCTGTGTGCTCTCGCTGCCAGACTCGATGAAAATTTGAAAGAATCGTCTCTCAAGCACACTTAGGTTAATTAAGGTTTATGAAACCTCTGAGTTACTGTACCGAGGTAGTGAAATTTGGTACAACGCTTCTCCATTCAGACTTTGTGTTTTGGTACAGGATATTTTGAGTACGTCTTTAAGTTGAGTCATCTTATTCTCATTTATGACAAGTTTTCAGGAAACACTGTGACATGACTCAAATAAGAATTTCAGGAAACACTGTGACATGACTCAAATAAGAATTTCAGGAAACACTGTGACATGACTCAAATAAGAATTTCAAGAAACACTGTCACATGACTCAAATAAGAATTTCAGGAATCACGGTGACATGACTCAAATAAGAATTTCAGGAAACACTGTGACATGACTCAAATAAGAATTTCAGGAAACACTGTGACATGACTCAAATAAGAATTTCAAGAAACACTGTCACATGACTCAAATAAGAATTCATGAAGCAATGGAGGATAAAGACAAGTATCAAACAGTTCATTTGCTTTATTTTTTTAACATGTAGAATTTGTCTGTACAAGTTTTTAAGCTAACGCAATGCCAACTGAAGCCTAACGATTGCGAAGAGAATTATTTACAAAATGAGATAATGTTGCCCAGAAAGACATTGCCTAAACCTTCTAGCGAATTTTAGGCGAGTATGTGGTGTGTGTGTGAGTTTGTGCTTTCGTACAGAGTGCGTAATCGTTCGAGTTCAAAATTTAAGATAATGAGGTTTCAGTCAGAAATTACAATTATGAATTCCTTTGCATTCATTTTGGCTGTATTTCAGGCTTGATTTATCCTTGTCTCACTAAAATGTTCATTCCAAAGACAGTCCTGAACATTATTTTTTAATAAGATATGTAGCGCAATTCATCCAATGATGTTTCTAATTATTGGTTAGTAACTTTCGAGTGACTTTAAAATGAATGTTCTCAGAAATTTAGAATATTGAATTTCATTAATAGTTGAGTTGACGACTTGTGTAAAATGTTTAAAATACTCTACAGTATATTTGTTTCTATTTGATGAAGTTTTTCAGAACACCCAACACTTGCCTGTTGCCTATGGCCGTTCCAGTTATCTGTTCAAATAATTTTTAACGAATAAGGAAACTTTAACGTTATTGTGATAGTAGACGTCAGGGCGAGCCGTGTGATAAAATGCCTCGGAAGATTAATTTTCACCGAGGAGCGAGCCTCACGTCGGCAGACTCCGTCCACACCTCAATACTTGGATGTATCAACACGTAATATTTTCTCTCGCCAGGAATATATTGAAAACTTTTGCACTTAGTTCAACTCGGAACCGTTCACAATTATCTTGTATATCTTTGTCAGGTGAGGTGAGACAATTTACGTCTCTCACTTTACGTTTCACATTGGTGACGGTTGAACACACGCGACAATAGGCTTTCCTTGTAATGTAAATCCAATAATAACTTCAAACGGATCTCCTCATCTTTTATTTTAGATTTTTCACAAAATACCCTTCACCCTTTGCACATACTTTTCACAGTGGCAGATACGAGAAATAATTTCTTAATCATGCGCACCTATTTGCATATCGCTTACAAAATTGATCTACTTAATCACGACTTGAAAAACCGACAGTTATTATACTCAACATTCGCAAATCAGCTGAACAAAAATAAGCGGTTGAGTTCTGGTATTTATTACATTTGGGTGTAACTCCTCAATTTAAAAACACGTTTGCTTAATCATATCAATATAAAATTCCTCATGTGTTTGTGGCTATTGCTTATGGATATAAACACGTATTTTATTACAAAAAAAGCTTTCCAGAAACTGTGTTTGCTTATTGCCCACATGTGGAGGCTGAACGCTGTTTCATTTGGGCAGGGATTTGCCCTACTGATCAGTTTGCTCTTCGTGCCACTCAAATTCCAGAATTCTTATAGTATATTTGCGTGTCCTCCTGAGAGCATACGGGAATGTTCTCACAAGACCCTTTCCTGCCTGAGGCCGCCGCTCGGACGGCCCTGTCGAAGTTAAGGCTCCTGGCCTCGCTGAATGTCTTGGCGGCCACGTTGCTCACGAGGTAGCCCACCACGCGGCCCGCCGGCCCGTACGCGCGTGCCAGGTGAAGGTTCGCTTCACAGAGAGGCCTTTGAATGCAACCAGAGTGACTTGCGTCAGTCAAGTTTACCTGAAAAAAAGACCGAAGTAATCAGAGTAAATCCTTGAACATATTTTGAACCAATGCTATAATACATTTCTCATATAGAGGAAAAAGTGCTCATCTCAAGTACATCCTTTGATTAACTAATTTTTCTAATTTGTTGTTTACCATTAATCAAATATAACGCTGCCCAGGGTGAGCTGTTGATAGTTGGCTTATTCAGAATGTGAAAACCCATGCGAGGTCAAAATATTCTATTATTTTAAACCAAAAAAATGTTTTTAAAATGGCTATATATTTGGTCGGAATAACTGAAGAACTTCTGAACTCACTCTGTGAAAAGTCATTTACATATTTCTTCAAAATACTTTTTACGCGTAAGGGAATAATACTGTGTAGAACACTGCTTGGCGTACGCATACTTATCACTATAATACAGAAACGAGGTGGCAATACATCAAAATGAAGTACCACAGTGATTAAAGAAATAATCCGTAATGAGCTCATTGATATTTGTCATTTAGAATTAATGAGGAAAAACTAAAAGCACCGATACAACCATCCGATGGGCAGTTTCATTTTTTTTGATCCGCTCTAAGCCAGCGTCACCATTCAAATGACATCAGTTGAAGGCTGCTCCGTCACCGCAAGGCACAGCGATGCTTGAACCCACAGCACGGTGTGCATGGAGTTTTAAGTGGTCAGCCTAGCCTGTCTGCTACAATTAAATGTGGCGACCCCAGACTCGTTCGGTTAAATCCGTTATTTTCGGTTAGGTAACGCTAGGAAATACTCGTATAAAGTTCAAATGCGAATGATTTTCTTTGCCAAAGCATACGTAGAAATTAAATATCGGGAGCCGAAAACAGAAAGCGAAGCTGTTATTCCGTGGTAAAAAAAAGTACATGTAAGTACATGAGATGAAATTTGTCATGACTTTTGGTCCAAACGCGTCTTTGAGGTACCCCCAACACTTAATTATAATTTTAATGGACTAAAGTTTCAAAAATTGATGCGTATGCATTAATATTTCTTTTGAAACAAAAACCGTGGAACATAACATATTTTCACTGACCAGAAGCTAGTTTTTATTGATCTCATAGAAAAATTGAATAAGATTTCAAATCAAGCATCAACCGGCCTGTCATTTGGGAAATACAATTGGTAATCACTCAAAAAATTTTATTAAAAAATGGGATGAGCTAATAAAGAATTTACAATAGGAATTATATTCCGTCGTGAGAATTTCATTTTAGTGTCAGAATATGACTCAGCCTGAACAATGTTTAAAAGGAGGGAAGAACGTCGCCGTTCCAATCTTTCCCACAGTGTCGTTCCTGGAGTATATTTTATCAAATACTAGTGATCAAAATTTCATTATTCTCAGTTATTCGAGAATATCACGGTACCATGAGCGGCAGCAGAACTGCAGGCAGGTCTTCGTAGAGCGTCGCCACGCCTCCATCCACCAAAAATTGCTCCAAGGGCGACATCTCTGCTGCAGTGCTGCGCTTGCGACGATTCATTGTGATTTGGGTGATGACGTCCTGAAATGAAGAAAATTTTGCGCTGTTAGAACACTGCGTTTGTTCAGGTATCAGAGTGATGTAACGAAATTTACAGTGTTTCTGTGAAAACATACCATGGTGCAGAACTTCATTATTATTATAAATTATTTATCAGGATATATCTTCAGACGCTCAATCAATTATAAATGTTCTCTCAACCAATTATGCCGATTTCGTTTTAACCCTGTTCATGAACACAAGCGTGACGGCAAACAATGCAAACTATATGAAGACATCATCAAAATATTTTCTGTCCGATACTACGATACCTGAGTCACCTGAAATACATTACGCAAACTTGGCTCATGAGAAATGTGACTGGAAGCCATAGGAAGTTTACTTGTGAGTGCCAATGTATATATATATACTGTATGTTATGTGCAGCGTAATGTGCTGATCAAAATAATAATGAGTGATCGCCAGGTTCCCTGTACTTTGCGAGAGTAAAATAGTTTTCCCTAATGCCTTAAAAATAGATGCTTGATCGAGTACGGCAATGCGGTGAACAAGGTAAGGATATTTTTAATGCGTAAATAAAATAGTCTGTCAACATTTTTCGAAATGCCAAAAAATATGAGGGCATGCTCAAAATTACTGGACTCCAAATAGACTTATTCTTCCTCTTTGGACACCTAGATGATGTGATATGTAGTACATCACTAACATCTAACAATTTGATAAAACAAGAGCATTTACATGCACTATATTGAGGATGCGAGTTAGCACAGATGCTTGTACTAGACTCTGAGTTCCCTATCGCCCAGGCAATGTCGTGTAAACAAGTATACAATTAAAAAAAGCACAAGGAAAGGTCCCCTGCACATGGTCAGCATAGCTGAGAAAAGAGTCAACGAAACCCGTGAACTAAAGAGCGTACTAAAAACGATTAGTTCAGAGAATAAAAATGAGGACAGAGTTGAAAAGGAAGATCAGACTTGGACGCACTTGGTAAATGCACTCACCTGCACTATGTTGAGCAGGAACAAGAAGGCGAGAAGGGCAACAGCAGATGCGTTTACGTACCCTGAAGTACATGTGAGTCTGCCCAGGCACGTGAAATGAGGTCTCGCTTAGGTTGAATTTTGGAAGAGGTAAAAATATAGCAACTCATTGCTTAGGAGAAATGTCCGATTTAAAGAATAAACTTCTAACAGCACACAAAGATTTCCGGTGCACACTTTACGAGCTCTACAAGGTTATATGAAATTATTGCGTCATGTTTTACTTGATTTTCGATGTGTATCGGCACGATTTGTTGCTTACGTGTACCTGCATAGGCTTCCGATATCTCACTGAAGAAGCCGTTTTCTGTGGTGCAATAGTTCGTTCAAGTTTATAATGCAAATCTAGCCATAAATTGCTGCAATATCTGAATGACCGAAACCACGGCAATTGATGGAACGTTTTCAATCCATAATTAAATTCAATTACGTAGCTCCTCTAGTTGACAAGTTGACAACTTGGAAAACCTAATCCACTGTTTTTACCTTTAAAAATGATCAAACATTTTTTGTCCTTTTGCAGCGTAATCGGCCTGCTCATCACAGAGACTATTCTGAGGAGAAGCCAGTTTCATTTTCCAGTAGGCTGTCACTAATTTCGTTGTGGTCTCTCTTTTTAGGTAGTGTTAGCAGTGCTTGAGTTCTCGCAAATATACTCTTAACACCTTTGCTCTCAGGTTATTTTGAGTAAAAACTTTATACAAGATTTCCTAATGAAATCTTAAAGTGAGTACTCTAAAGCGTGCAAAAAATCAACATGTTTAAGATCGTTCGTACTTATTATTGACAAATACCACAAGAAAATTTGGTGCAAATGTTCTGCATAGGAACCGTTGGAAAATTAGTCTCAGGCTCAATTGTAAACTGAATGCTGATATATCTCTCATACAATACGTGATTTAATTTCAAAGATTCACTAAGTAGCATTTTAAATGATCTATTAATTTTTTTAGTTATATCATTTAATCCTACTATTTCTCATTCGAATTAAATTTAACACGATTGTGTTCTCTATGTTCTCATTTTTTATGTAATGTTAGCAGTGCTCGAGATATCATTTGGAAAATATTTCTCGCAAACTTACTCTCAACAATTTTGCTCGTAAATTCTTTTGAGGCAAAGTTTTATTTAAGGTTTCCTGATGATAGCTGAAGTGCGTAATCTAAAGCGTCTAGAAAATGAACATTTTTAAAGGGGTTCGCGCTTATAACTGACAAATGTCACAGGAAAACTTCTAGTATAAGTATCATCACTATGGAAAATTAGCGACGTTCAATTGTAAACAAAATGCTGATCTATCTCTCATACGTTCCGTTATTTAACTTCACAAATTCACTTTGTAGCATTTTAAATGATCTTTAATTTCTTTAGTTGAATCATTTAATTTTAATACTTCTCATTCGAACTAAATCTAACTCTATTAGAGCTTTAGTGCAAACAAGAATAGAGAAATTAATTTTTCATTATTCAGGATTGAAGTACATTTTTTATCAGGGCTGCCATAGTTATTAAGGAATTGAAATTTTGATCCTGGCAAAGATACTTTTTTGCACTTGTTGCATGGGATACATCAGTTACCCTAGGTTAATAACCTACCATTTTTTCCCCTCTCGTCTGCATAGTTTAATTAGAAACGAGTTCAGATCACACGTGGGTAATTTACATGACAGCATGAGTGACATGATCAAATTTTGCACAGCTGAAACATTTAATGAGAAGTAATTCGCAAAAGATGCTTTACAGAGGAGTAAATTTCCTCAAATTTTAATGAAATGTAAATTAAGGCTTTTCTATGCACCTCATCAGGAAGACGAGAGTACAGAGTGCTGAGTTCTCAATGGGAGGGTACAGAAAGACATTACAGAATCAGCTCACTACGCCTCACCCGTAGCCGCTCTCACTGCCATAGCCTCCATAGCCTCCGTAGCCTGTCGACGACGCGGCTCCTATGAGGTCGTCTGGGAAAGCAATGCCATGAAATTTGCGAAGACAGAAAATTTACACGCTCTTAATTCAAACACATCAAATAACTCTCAGAAGAACGCAAAAAAAAATCACTCACATGCTTCTTTGCTAAGCGCACCGGAAACAGCAACGGTTTTTATTTTAGATAATATTGCACAGTGTCTCCGGCCATATTGACGCAATTTAAAAAGCAGAGCATTAATCGAGTATGCTACTGTTGATCTGATTTCACCGAACAGATGTAGCTCACTAGTTTCTTTGCAACCCAATCCCTCTCCATTTTACACCAAGCTATTCGGTATGCTAGTCTGTTCATGTAAGTATATCGTCCCAGATGAATCACAGAATGTAAAATTGAATTCTAAGCCTGCACAGGTTTAATTTTGCCAATTTCTCAAATGACTCAAATGATGATATAAAAATATATCATTACTGAATATTTTTCGTCCTACTGAATATAAAAAATTGAGATGCAAGCACTTTGAAACTTTTGATTTAAACATTCAGAGGTCTGAGTTCATTCTGAAGAATGAATCTGAATGCGAAAATTAGAATCACAGTAGACCGCCTCACTATTGATGACGTAAAAACCTGTTCATGAAATGGTAGATGCTGAAACACAAAGAATATTTGATGACTACTAAATATAATAGGAGTGTAAATGATCTCTATATTTTACAAAGCTAGAGCTTCATTTTTATAATGTGTTGAAAATCAGAGCCACGGAGAACAAAATTAAAACGTTGACTAGTTTCCGTGGATCGTCGTTCGATTTGGTTAGCTTGTAAGAAACAGAATTTGAAAATCGACTTTACTACTCGAATATATTTTCATCCTGAATGAGAAATGCACAAAATATTAGTGCACAATCACATATACCTCGAACGATACAATTCCTTAAAAAAGGTTCTTAAATAGTTGAAATTATATTCATTTACATTGGTACGTTAACGGGTAATTTACCAAGAAGTACACATTTGTCCCAATACGTAGTCAACGTTTTAACTGAACAAAAGTATGAAAGTCAAAAAATTGTGAACGTTTATTACAGCTACTCGCCGTTCTAGTGAATTTTTCGAGTCGAAGAATCCAACACAAGTGCTATCATTTATATTGTCACTCAGGAACGATTATAAATTCTATTTTACGTCACACTAATGGTTCATCCGAAACTGTACGTTATTTCCTTTTTTGATAGTGTTTGTTGCTTGGAAAATTTAACCAACATTGTGCATCACAATCGCGCACCTTCCAAGGAAGAGTCCCTGTGAGGCCCAAGGAGAGCTTCCCCGTGACGCTCGTGCAGCATGCGGCGCAGCTTGTCCTCCAGCCGCGCATTGCTCGAGCTGCTAGCTCCTGATTGAGAAAGAAAAGAGGCTTTGATTCACACAGGATGGAGCAGAAACGGAAAAATTTGAAGCATTAGGTCGTTACGAAAGTCGGATGAGCACGAAAATTGAATAGGGTAGTGACACGTACACTTCATAAGGCATCAATTTTTAACCTTGATTCCTGTCAAGCCCTGTTCTTTTCTCCGTACACATTCAGGAAGTAAATTCTGAAATTTTTACATAAGACTACTAGATGCTGGTGATGTTTACATTATTCTGTCTTGTTTTTTGGTCGTGTCTCGTTCACAATACACTGCATATATCCACGCAAAAACCACAGCCTTAATCCTCTTGAGACCAGGGCACCAGAGATATGTTAGCATTCTTTGAGAAAACAAAATCCTAAAATAAATGTTTCGCAACTGTGACGTACAGTCAGGCAGTGTTTGAGTTGCCGCCATCATATTTAAACCAGATTCGCGAATGTCTAAATTTAAAAGGGAGTGGAACCTTAACGCAAAATATCTGTAGCGTGTTGACATAACGTTAAAACGTCACAGAGACAGCGGAGCCTTCTTCGTATTAAAGCAGTAAGGGCTATCACCCTATTATACGACACTGCACACCAAACAGTAACTGAACCACTGTCTAGCAAACGCTGGAAAAGCACGTCAGGAATTATTCGTGCTCAGTTATGTATGTCCTACTGAATCCAGTATTCAATAATGACGCTGAGGAAAAACGGAAATGCAGTCCGAGTTACTCACGGCAAACTTCAAATTAATGAAAGAGGAGCTCGGCAGAGTTGACTTCAAAAATCTCAAGCGTGCTTCATAAAACCAAAAGAAAAAAATTTACAGCTCATGAGTATCATTCCTATTCCAACAAAGTGACTGAAACCGACCAACAACCCTTCCTGGTCTACACGCAAGAGAATGTATGCTCGTTACAAAATCCAGTCAACAATCGAATAGGAAACGAAAATATGGTCAAACAGTTAGCCATAGCCTGGAACACACTCGTGCCTGCAGAGTCGTCAAACGAATGATCTGACATGATACAAAGCAGAATAATGGAATCGCAGTTGCAGGACTGACTCAAATAAATCCAGAAAACTCTTACAGATACATATATTATTGAAAGGCGACTTAAAAATTACTTTTGGACTACTGACTGACATGAGTCAGGTCCAAATAGATGATAATAGTAAAACCATAATCTTTAATACGTATCTCACCTCGGAGAATATATTTGAAAGGAAAAATTTAACTGAAATTTCACAACCTCAAGCTTTGAACGTCCAGTTAACTATAACGAACGACGCAATATCGGTGGAAGAGGTCAAAGAAGAGCTCATTGTCTTGACCCATAGAAATCAACCAAACCTGATGGCCTAACTCCCAGTACACTTGAAGAAATAGCTGAAGTATTCAGCGAACCCTTAGCGAACATCGCCAATCGTTTGCTCGCAACTGGTCTAGTTAATGTCACTCTAATGTTCAAAAGAGGGGACATACAAGTACCCAATCACTATCACCCTTTCAGCCTAACATCTACTGTCAGCAATACAACAGAAAGATTGCTTCAAGTACGAATAACAAAACACTACAAATTTAATTGTAGACACTTAGTGCAGGTTCTGGTAAAAACGCAACTGTTTCACCGACTTTTCTGACCTTTTTTTTGAGAAGTCAAGTGAATCTTCAACTGTACGAAAGCCACTGACATCATTTAACTTGATTTTGATAAAACCTTAGATGCAATATCCTGCTGAAGGCCTATGAGTAACAAAAACACTTCTTCCAGTGGATGCGATACTGACTCACTGGTCGCTTTCAAAGAGTAGCTATTCACCAGCTATTTAGTGACTGGAACGCAAATTGTTTAAGGGGTTCTCCAAGGGTAGTGTTTTAGGTCCGTTATTCTTCATGATCTATACCAATAATCTCGATCTTGGAATCATACATGAAATAAATTAATATTCAGGTAACACAAAACTTAGTCACCGGACGTTCAATGAACACAAAAAATTAAAATTGAAACAGACCTGAACCGTCTATTCCAATGGACCGAAACAGGCATATGTGATTTAACGTCGAAAAATTCTCAGTTATGCTCACTGGAGATAATAAGCAGAACTTCCTACGTACCATGAATGATAGATACTCCAATTGAAGCAGTAGATTAACGAAGAGATCTCAGGCATGACAACTCAGTGAGAAAAACACTTATGAAATGCGCTCGAAGAATGCAAATAAAATTTTAAGCTTGATAGCAAAAACTTATTATACGACTCATAGGACAGTTGACTATCATTCTATAAGGCACTTGTCTGAAAAATCAATAATATGTAGTGCAATTTTGGACCCTACCCTACTGCGAGATTTGAACAAAAAGGAGAGTTGCATTATTTGTAGTCAAAATATCATGAGCTCATAAGGTTTATTCGGTCTATAGATCTGTTTCAGCTGAGTTTATTTTATTTGAGCACATCATGCAAATTTTAAAGGATTTATCAACTTCAGCAGTGAACTCTATAATTTCACGTTGTCATTCTAAAATTTTATTTTTGATTGGTTGTTAAGAACACTATGTGACTGTTTACTCCTAATTTATTTTGAAGCCAAATTTGTGTTGTTATTGTTAAATCTCAGGATGTGCATCGTAAAGGAGGCACAGCCGGAAGTCTTTGTCTTCCTGGGTTTCGCAAGTCTCGGAGCCGGAGGAGCTATAAACGAGCGAAACTCTGACCGACGGAAATCCTTTATGGTGCCTTGCCTTTGCGACCTTTTACAACCACCGGAAGATCTTTGTTTGAATTCCGGGCACTGCTAGTTTTAAGGAAGGTCTGTCAGTGATGGAATCAGTACATTATTAGGAGCCTTGCTGTGCGTATACTTATCCTTCTCCCGAGTTTGCGGCTTAGGGAACTGAAGTGAAGTTAAAGCTTCTGCTACAATACCTCTAGTTGTGCCGATAGTACGACACTACAGTTATAAAGGCTCAGAATGAAATTCTCTATCCAGGAATAAGCATTAAAGTTAAGGATACACATGTTCTAACACCAACTGCAGTCTCATTTGCATTCTAATGATGTTAAAATTTTGTTACTTGTAAAAAGCGAAGGGAACTTTATTAAGGAATTAGAAAATTTTTATCCTCCGTAACATAATTTTCAATCTCATATGACTAGAGCATATCTCCAATCTTTTTCTTGAATCATAGCTGGTCAAGGGTGGCCAATTCAACATAAAATGCGAATGCTATCACTGGACTGTCCGCAATTCTTCCACTGTGAGTCACAACGACTTCTCAGGCTTGTCGATCACTTTCTGCGAATCGAACTAGCAAAAAAACTTGAGTGCAAGAGATTCATTTATTTCTCAAGGAGAAAAAAGAAATTCTAATATCGTCTGAGAACGCACTACCTTTCATTCAAATGAACCTTGAAGGTTGACCATTTCAGTTTTGATTTTTCTCAGCGAAAATGAGACTAGTAAGCTATTATTGTACTTCGAATTTTTCAGTATGTGTTAAATTCCTGCAAGAATTTCATCTCTTATTTATTCGTCAAAGCGCATAGGTTCTTTCAGCTTTTCCTAGAAGCGTTCCCTCTAATCGTTCACTTCACTTTCCTATAGCTGAATTTCTGCTAAGTCGCGATTTTCAATTTCAGTACAATTTCCAATGCTTTCAATTTTCTCAAATATACTGAATATTTTTCTCATGTATGCAGTATAATGTTTATTTTAAAAGAACATGTTGCTTAAAATCAGTTTATATTCTGGTAACTAACCACGCTTGACTTTCTTTCAAAGCACATTGTATTGACTTCTTGAAAACATAGAAATTGACTTCTTTCACCCGAAGAATAGAATATTCTCGGACAAATATCTTTTGAACATGAGTACGCGGTTCTTGAGGGCCTTCAGGACTTGAATTTTTAATGTGTTGCCATATAACGTTATTTGATCAGCATTCTGTCGTTGAACGTTGGCCTGAAATTTCTCATATAATTAGAACATGAAATCTCTACCTCTGCACCTATAGAAAATAACTGCAGATTAGCTGATCCACTAATCATATACGGCTCAAGGTCAGCGGAATAAGGTAGGCGCTATACTTTCAAGCATTGGCGCTACGACCTTTCCATACAATACATGACTGCAGCGACTTGCCAGTGGAGCTGCATTGTGGGTGGTGTTAAGAGGCGCAATGTAAAAGAATATTTTTCTTTTAGTGTGAACCATAGTTTAGTGAACGTTTGAATGGAAATGTTTTACTGTGCTGAACTAAGTTGTTGTTGAAGAAAATTATTTACTCAAAAATTACTCGATCGAACCTGAATCAAAATAGCCGAACTCTTTTGCATGTGAGCGCATGTCTGCTATTTCCAAAATACGTAAAGTTTATTTTGAATAAAAAGCTGTGAATTGCACAGTAATAAGAATTTTACATCTCCTTTTATAATTCGATTTTCATTTACCGGGGTAGTAACAGTCTGAGTTTGAGTCGTACAAGCCTGTAGTTATCGACAATAACGAAACCATACGCAACTGCAACTGACCTGATGTTCTGCGAGAGAACCTGAGGTTGTCATAGGTGTCCCTTGGGGCATAGGCCGGCCTGGTGAGCGATGGTGCCCTCAGAGCTTCAGGCTGGGGCAGCACCTCTGCTTCGGACGACTGCTCGTCTGCGACAGCGTGAGCAGCAAGAGCGTAAAACATCCCAGCAACCTGCGGAGGAGAAAATTTTCTTCATAGGTATTTTGAGGTGTATGACGACGTGCTATTAAGTTCAATTTTACCTAAAATAAGATTATTTCTTAATTTCTTCTTCAAGGGAGGTTGATATTTGCGCATTTTAGGCAAATTATTGTTTCCATTTAAAAAAACTCCATGTAAAGGGATCGTAAATTGAACCTGAGGGCTACAGAAATGTACTTTATGTCATTTAATTTAGAAATTTTATTGTTTTTTCATGCATAGGGTTAAAATTGAACGTTGTAATATGCACAGAAAATTTGAACAAAATATCACCATGTAGTGAAACAATATCATTCAAATGACCATCTCCATTTTCCTTACACTGATCGAGTCGGTTGGTAAAATTTGATAACATGTCCCAAGTTTTGCGAGAGATCGTATGAATTTCTCTTCAAACGTTCTGCCATAATTATCCAAAAATCGAGGCTTTCCCAAACAAACTTTTCCCTTTAAGGGGACGGTCTGGGTCGAATTTGGACAGTGGTAGGTTTCGGTTTTATAAACTCATCTTATAGAGAATTTTCTAGCGCATCCAACGGTATAATTCTCTCAAGTGCGTACATTGGTTCGTCTCCTAGACGGAGTAGAAGATGTGCAGTAACGTGACCTTGACTCGCAAGTGTATGAGTGATTTCCCCCTCTCCTCCCTAATTACGAATCAGTTTTGGGCGTTCCTCAACGTGAATAGCTAGAGAGTTCATTCATGACCTTGCTTGAAATGCCTTAGTACTCAAACGAAGCATTCTAACTCTCAGTGTTAATTATGATGATGTAACTGAGCGTTTGTTTTGAGTCCGGCTGCTCTGAGTGATCAGCTAATTAGCTGCTGTGTAAACATATAATCGCCTCCCGCAGTTTTGAAGGTACATCAATGGCAAATATATCATTCGAAAGGGCTCAAAAAGAGCTACTAAGCGAAAGAGTTGAAAAATAAAAATTTTTGTTGTAATTAGGAAAAAAATTTTTTTTTTAAAAGACTGGTGTTCTGAAATTTGCATTCGCAGTTTTAGATCTGAATCCTTTCTCACAGTTTTGAAGGTACAGGAATGGCTAACATACCAATCGATAGAGCTTGGAAATATCTACAGCAGCTGTAAAATTTATATAAAAAAATGATTAGTTCAGAAATAAAACGAAAAAAAAAAATTTAGAAAAAGGGCTCTCCTGAAAACTTAACTTCTTGATCTTTGAAGAGACCCATCTCCCACAGTTTTGAAGGGACAGGAATGGCAGACATATCAATCGATAGCGATTGAAATATCCTAGAGAGGCGGTTGTACATTTTTTTGAATTTCAAATCATGTTGAAAATTATAACCAGTTCAATTTGAAAAAATGGAGAAAATTGTTTAATTTTGGGAGAAAATTTCTCATAATTCAAAAAATCAAATTTTCGAAAAACCTTACCAACGGATCTCAAGACAAGACAATTAGCTACATAGAAAACATTTATCCAGTTCTGTAACTTGAAAATTGTGGGCGATGGACATTTTTCCGCAACACCCACTTTTTCCGTTTTTTTGAAAATAATTTTTTTTTTGAGTTTACGAGAAAAACACACGAGTTCAAAAAGAAAGGCCGCATCATTTGACACCTAATGTGAAAATCTTAGAAAAATCCGCCGAGAACCGACGGACTTATTGTCTCCCCCAGACCGTCACCTTCAGGTAGCTCACTGACAAAACTCACTCGAGGCTAGATCGAGAGAATGTGCAAGCAAGGGAACGTCACCTCGGAGCGAGATTACCTTGCTGACAAATGAAATCGTTTGATCCCAAGGCGCACGCGAAGTGTGCGCCGTCGCTCCACCCTGCTGAAAACTGCACGCCTTTCAAGTACGTCTATGGCTCGAGTCAGATCATTTCCCGGTAAGTTTAATCTCTCTCCTAGCCGACATCCAATGGTTTGCATATTTTCCTGATCTGCAGCGATAAGATGTTTATTTGTGGGGTTACCCTTCTGGAAAAAGTTTGTTTAGCAGGCCTTTCAATTAACAGAACTTTGACCGAACATATGAAGAGAAATGATTCATGCTATTTTTTGGGCAAACCTTGAGAACCGGGATGAAGAACTTCATCTACCAACTTGATCAGTACAGGGATGGAAAATAGAGGTCGTCATTCAATTATTGTTTTTTCTCCATGTCGACAAGTCTCACTTTTTTGCTTGTATTGTAAATTTGCACTTTGCTTTCCCATGAATGAAGTAATGAATCAATTACTCAAAACTTCATTGACAGCCGATTTTAAAACCGTCATGTCTGGACTCCAGACCCTGTATGTTAAGAAATCAGTGAAAAAAAAGATTCCATAAAGTTGATTCGTCGGAAGAATTGCTGAGAGCATATTCGGCTAGCATCAACACATTGAATAACAACCTTAGTCTGGTGTTTTTCTCGAGTAGCTTAAATCACAGAACTAGATGGAACGTTTGATACGAGAGTTGAAAGCGAAGGGTTTTGCAGGACTCTAAAAATTTAAACCGCCGAAAGAATGTGATGCGGATGTTTTTCTAGGTCTGTTAAAAAGATGGAGAGAAAACGTTTTGAGCCACTGTCGCTATTTTGTTAGGTATCCCAGGAATACGGATGAATGCGTATAAAGTTAGTAATAGAGATTGTAGATTTTTATCCGTTGAGATTGTTGGAAATAGCAGCTTTTCTTAGAACGTACATATTCATGAACAAATTTGAAAGAGCTGCAAACACTTTTGGAAATTCTCGATTTTCATGATCAAGAAACTTTTTTCTGCCACAGTAGTTTATTGGGTTTATCTGCCTCATACACTTACCATCAGCAAAACAGTTCCGGGTTGGTTCGTGGGCTGCTTCATTTTGATCAAAGGTTTATTCTTCGAAATCAGTATGAATCTCGGCCAAAGAGTAAATTTCTCATCTAGTGTTGTTCTGCTTTATGTCAGCGTTGAAATTCACACAGAGAAATTGATTTATTTTGTTTCAACGTTGAACATGGGGAAAATACTCGAGTTCGACCGATGAGTTAATTTAACTAATTGATTGTTCTCATGTAAACTCTGCACTAAAAAATTGTCTCTAGTAAAACGAGATGAAACTACCTTTCATAATAGACACAGGCTCATTTCAGTGACCCAAGAGGGTTACAACATACGATACCTTCCCGCGCGGAAACAAAGGATGAAGCAGATTATCTTTACAAAGAACTTCATTGTAACACCGGGAGATTGACTATGATCAAAGAATGAAAGGTATTAGCAAAAAAATGCATGAAAGCAATTTGTAATTCGAAAAATTGTCTCCTAGATTAAATGACAATCAGAAGCAGGAAGGACTGTCATTCAGTCACTTAATCGTTTGGTGACTTAAGTCTTCCATAATGAGCATAAACACGGAATTCACACTATCGAAGAGAATATTAACAAACTCACAAATCTGAGGGTTGGCCGCTGTGAGAAATATGGACTCAAGCACACCCACGGAACGAGCTTCAGAGGGATATCGTTCAAAATATATTGCATATAAACCGGGAGTGAGAGAGAAAGACCGCAGCAGGAATTTCAATAGCCATGCGAGAGCTTAGAATTCAAAACTAAATTTTCACTCCATTTGAAAGACTTAAAAGTTCACGTCAGTTCTCAGAACAGAAGAATGTTCGCTGAAATCAAAGATCTATCATTCGGACGTGTTTACAGGTTTGAGTCTTATATTTTAACTACCGTATGGAATTGCTGTAGGCTATTAAAATCCGCCAAATAAAATAAAATATTAGAGAATTAGATTTTTCTTTCAATGAAAGTTTACCCCTGATTGTTAAAAAAACGCACTTTCTTTTAAAACAAAGATTTGAGCTAGCAGACCACAACCTAATAGTGTGTATTTTCAATATTGAGCGTGACTTCGTCCCTGCAGGAGCGACTGTCTCGACCTGTTCCCGTTGTAGCCTCTAGCCTTCTGCCGAGCTTCTAATCTCCGCCTTACAAGCTCACCCGCCCCTCACCTCTCCAGCAACACATCAGTGGTCCTTTTCCAACATCTGTCTTCTTTAGGACTTCCAACTCATTCTTCACTGACTCAATCTTCAAACTATTGAATATCAGTACTTTAGAGATCTGCCAATAATTCTCATGAAAAGCGATTAAAATTACTCGTACATGCCTTCCTATATTTGAGCTAACTGTCACTATTTACGTATCATAGATTCCTTCATTAGACTGGGACATTATACTTCATATGCGACAAGGGCAAAAAAACGGTTTTTATTAGTGGCCGTCCAAGCAGCGAAACACAACCCACCCTTGCGCAACGTTCCACAGAAGGACAAAGTTCTTGGAATATTTTCGACATCAAGGAAAACGACTTCAGCATCATTTTCTTATCGACACCAAACTTTTGAAATGTTCAGAAACGCCTAATATTTTACATTTTCTAGGTTACTTAACATTATTATGCGTTCTTAGTACAGCGGAAAATAAACATGCAGCTCTTGTATATAAAGCTATATCAAGCGGGCCAGGAAAAACTGGCATGCAAAGTTGCTGTAAGGTGCCGCCCAAATTTCCGATTCATCTATAAAGTTGGTATTGCCCAAGATTCTCAAGAATATGATCGCATTGGAATTTCTCGTCCATCAAGATTGTCGTTGCTGGGAAAACGCAGAAGAAACCCAAGGAAGTCAGTGTGAAAGCTGGCCATAAAATTGAATGAGGGTGATAAAACCCAAAGGAATATTATCAAGGGTTTTAAATTTTCAGCATTCAAGACACAAAAGCATTGTCTGTAAACTCAAAGTCTGCCGAAGGGAAAAATGATTAAAGGGTTTGGGTTGAAGAGGTTTTGATCAAGTTCAATTAATGCATAGTACGCTCACAGATAATCTCGTCGCTTCAAACAAGAATTTTTCACTCTTCACACAAAGTTGAATTACCAGAGCGATAAAATTAATCTTGAAAATTAATTTCATTAAATAGAACTCTATACAGTAGCTTCCAATAGAACCCTAAATAGTAGCTTTCAGATGTCCAAAACCAACCTCGTAGGTGAAAATTTCCAAAAAATGACCTCTTTACATCTCTTACTCACTAAGGTGGAGATATGAATGCAAATTCGTGCACGAGACATATTTGGCATCATCGATTGAGGAAGATAGTAAACGTTTAAGGAACATGTTCACTCTAAGATAAGACAGAACATCTTCTAATATCCAAGACATGACAATCGGTAACATCAGGAGAATTTGTCAAGGTTTTGGAGCAAAGAAATCTGATTCGTTCAATGCATAATCTATCTCCAATGGATATTTCTTTTTTTTTTAATTCAAAAAGCGTTCTGAGACATATCTATTCGACACTTGACAAAATTTTGCTTAATATTTCTGCCGTTTTCAAGTTCAAGTTAAACAAAAATACACTGATCTATCATCAGTTCAGCATTGAAGAGCGCTACACAAAGCTCAAATAAATATTTTGAACCACTGGTCATTAGTACAGCCCATAATCCGTGTTGTAACATCAAACCCATGCGTTTGACTGCGTAAACCAAGGCGCTCATTGAGAAAACTCAACCTTGCCACGTTATGAATCAGTCAATGTTTCATTTTATTTTCGTAGTCATTATTGAAAGCGATGAAGATCATAATGCACTTTATGTCATTCCAAGGTTGAATACTCAACCGTTGGATGGTACTGTTAGCATGCATTATTCCAGAAATGTTGAACTAAATGCTCATAGCGGGAAATAGTAGGACCCTTACGTTTCTTACAAATGCTGGTTCATTTCAAAGCTCAATTTATTCTTGCTTTTTATAAAGGAGCTTACCAACGTCATTCTCGGAAAAAATTTTAGATACCTTCAGAAACACATGAGTTATGAACAGAATCTCTTACTAAGCTCTGTTTCTTTTACTCGTCTTCTATCGTCCTAAATAAACCAAAGAATTATGTTGAAGTTACGATCACAAGTAATGCGCGCGTGTTGCATTAGTCGAAGTCGTGAACCTGTACACACAAGACCGTACGACCGCCCGTGCGTAACGGCAACAGATGTTAGGCATCAGGCGGCTGTGGGCCACGTGATAGGATTCGATTCATCTTCATAAGTATTTCTGTTCCTTCAGAACTTACTCCCGTTTGCTCTTCGACTGATGAACCGCTGCACAGACTTGCCGTTATCTTGCAGCGAAGCATGACTTACGTCTGGCACCCTGCATCAATCAATCTTGGCAATAATACGGTCATATCAGTCGAGCTCCACAGAAGAAACCGTTCGCAGACACAGTAACCTATTTTCAAAATATCCGCTGTAAGAAAAACTTGTCAATGATATCGTCGAGTGACGAGAACAGTTCTCACAAAGAAATGAATCCAAAGATTTTTCCAATTATAGATGTCTGTGAGAGTATAAGTGATCAAATTTTGGAAGTATTTTGTCAGTCAGAGTTTGAACGTTAAGGTTGATTTTTTCAAGAAGTGGAAATTAAATACAGATTTAACTTGATTTTTAAATTACCCTAATAGTTTGACGGCTTAATTGCTAAGCAAAACTGAACACCTCGTGCTTTGTGCGAATGCAAGAATATTATAACTTTGTTGCCAGAGTTAAAAACCGTTTTGTCGTACCATTTATAGGGAATAATTATCGAGGACAGATCTCACGAGTTTCAGGTCGATGCGCAAAATGTATTCTCTATTTGATAACTGGATTAATGAGTAGAAACTGTAGAGTGTGTGGAAAGGTCACAGCTGAACCGTCAGCATACGATATCTATTGTTGATCAGCAGGTGTTTGATTCATCAGCTGGACTGCTTAAAACCAAGTAAAACGTAATTTAGGATATTTATTTTTACCACTTTTCTAACAGCTCCAAGCTAACTTGCTAAATTTTTCTTATTGAACGAAATTTTAACTGTACTCTTGAAACCAAATTACCTTATCTCTTTTCAGAGCCTATATATTGAGGTTGCAAATGTGCTTCCAAATTTTCATTAATTATTTAGTTTCATTAGAAATTGAGTTCTTTTTTTGCCACAATTTCCTAACATATATTGAAGAGAATTCCTTACATCGACGGCTGAACTTTTCTGACTACGGCAGTTGTTTTGATTTCGATTACTAGAAGGCGTTTCTGTTTACTCACAGAATGCCATGGGCACAAGCAAGCTGCGTGCAGCTAGAAATTTTCGTCAATGAATGTTCGGCGACTACATGTCAAAATGTAAACCCTACATTCAACAATAAGCGTTTATCTAAAATGGGTGACATTTTCTCTACACATGAGTGATTATGTATGATTTAAGGTTGAACATTCTCGGTCTACTTCGACAAGAGACTGGCTCGCGGTATCTCTTGTCTAGCATTTTTGTCGAGTGTAAAAATGTCTTCAATAAAATGGACTGAATTTCAGAAATTGTTGCTCGCATCTATAGGTTACCGATTAGTTTTTGTAAGGCACTCGTGTTTACCAGTCCAACATTTTACGGTTATTCTGTTTGAAGTGTACGAGACTCTTGAAAGGTAAAGTTTAACGTAAGATATCGGAGCAAAGTGCAGAATTTCTTACAAGTATTGTGTAAAGAATGATTTTATTCTTGTGTAACCACTGTGTCCAGACCTGTTCTTTTGTTCGCCGCTATACTTACTTTGTTAATAATATTCCTTTGTCCTTCACCAAAAGAAGACCCTTCATGCCTCACTTTAGCGTATACATAAAACTGCAAAATTAATGCATGCCTCCAAATCTGTATTCGATCGTTGCAGTTTGATAATTACGCTTTATTCGTAGTAATGGCAGTTTTGGAGCTCACAAACTATGCGGGTGAGAGACATAGGTGAGCTTACTGATTAAGAAGATACTGACTTACTCCTTTTCTTCGTTTTTTCTACCATCAGGGAAGCTTCTCAATATAGTGGCAAGTGCTCTGACAAAATTGTGCACTGCAGTTGGGGACTGCTCAGAGTGCCGTCTTCCCCTGAGAACAACGATTTACATTGAACAGTAATTGGACTACAATTGGGTTGAATGAAGGATTAGAAATAAATTTTCAGGTATAAGGTTGTGTTCATGAAATCATATCTCACTATATTACAAAAACCATTTTACTGCAATTTGGCATCAATTGCCTCTAAGTTTATGTCATTTTATTTGTGATATGTATTTTACAATATTTTTCAACCTTACCTAACTATGGCATTCCCTTCGTAATTTTACGTTTCCTGATCAGTCGAAGGTTTAAACTCAACTCAAAACACAATTTAAGTACATTTTTTTCTCCTCATCGAAGAGGATTTTTTCGTCCCTCCTACCTCTTAGATTAGTTGTTTGTTTAAGCCTCACTATCCGAAAAAAACGTTCCAAAGAGAGGACGGAGAATGGCACCATTTAGTATGGAGATAAGGGAATACGGAATCTTTGCGGAAGGGGCATAGAAACAGTAAGTTGAGAAAGAAATTTATGAAACAAATAAAAGTTGAAGAAGAAAGTAGTAGGTGCTGAGAAACAGGACAGCAGTGAACAAAAACTGTGTTTTTCAACATTACAAAAATGTTTTATTTCAACAAAAAAAAGGCTTGCCTAACTCTCAGTCCGGCTCTCACACACTCCCCCTGAGAGTGCTAATTCACATAGATAAAATAGCTGTATTCCTCTGAGGGGCCTCTTACCTTTCATGCATGTATTAAGTGTTTATGTGTTGATGCACAAATGTGTTTATGCTGACATTAACACGTATAATGGTAATTTCAAGTAAATTTCGAAAGGCTGATAACTCTGTTCCTGATATTTATTCAATTAAAGATTTAAATTTCAAAATTCAGAGATTGTTCTCATGACCTTTCGTATGTGCTCTGGGTAGAAAAACTTCAATCTTGTCAATTGGGCCAAATATCGTAGGAAATTCGCAATAAGTGGTAAATATTATAATCGAAATTTTATTTCAACTAGTACTCATTTTTGGCGCTACTGAAAATGATAATGAAAAACGGCTAAACTCTATTCCCAATGTCTATCGTCTTATCTGATGTACGTACTTTTCTTTCTCCCGCTGCATTTTTTACTCGTTCTCTTCAATGACTGCTCCGGAGCTTCCACGTTTGTGCATTGTGTGTGTTGGAGACACAGTCGAAACGTACATACTATGAAATCGTAGCATTATATACCTCATGTGTACATTATGTTTCAATTATTGCGAAAAATTCAAAATTTGCTTTTGAAAGCGGTTTACGGAAGCCTCATGAGGAAAAGCTTTTTACGGTGCTACCTGTATTTGCTTCGCAATAATGCGAATACATCCCGTTAAAACTATTGACTTCAGTAGGACATGGAGATGTACCTCTACCCAGTGCTTATGTTTACTCAATAGTTCAGAACTCTAAATAGATTACTTAATTCACACAGCTTACACAAATTATTGTTTGAAACTCGTGGAATTGCGCGATTTTGATCACTTCTGTCACGCTCAAATCTATGCCAAATGAGTGTTCTAGAGTTATTTTGAATCTGTCGACGGGGTTGGATAGGATTAGGTACGAGTGCCGCAGCTCAGAACATGACTGCAAATTCAGTCGTGCCCGTATTGAGGTTGAGTATAGAAAGGAAGAAGATCTTTCATCATAGTCATTGCCACGAATTAAGAACCAGATAAGGTGTTAACTTAACAGTATATCGAAAAGGACGTCTTAGAAAGTCCAGAATCCAATAAATAATTCGAAGCAATCTAGATAAATATGTTCTCAGATGCACGCGAAAAATAATTAAAATAATGTGAGACAAGCTTATTAGAGCGCATGTGAGAGAGACTAATCAACACGCCAGTTGATCATGTCCGTCTCAGTTAGTCTTCCAGCAATGTATAGAAAATTGGAGCTTCTTCAAAAAATATTCTAGCCAAGACCATGATAGTTTCGACTACTCATTTAGGTTGTCTGGAGTAGGTTTCCCGGAGAAAATAAGAATAAGCTCGTTTACCAGTTTCCACACAACTAATCTATGCATGTCGAAGCATGTGCGTAGACATTCATATGCAACAGCTTGAAAAAAATTGAAGTTTTTTTCCGGCAAGTCTTCAGAAGAAATTATGTGTAATTGGAATTTTTATGGACTCACGTATTGGATTTAATATCATTTTGATTTCTATCCACATTAATTCTCCTTGCTTTCTGCTAGAATCGCCTTTTTGCCTTTCCAAGGCACTCACGTCGAACTTGTAACTTTAATTTTCTACTATTGAATTGTTCTAATTTTTTTCTTTTTCTTTTTTCATCGAATGCTCAAATCGAATTTGCTGCTCAGGCTGAATTTGTGTGTTACCACATACGTTTCTAAATCAGGAAATAATTTAGATACTCAAGGTCTTTATGGTAAAGAACGTCACTGTCACTTCGATTTAAATCCATTTAGTCCTATGCTACATCTTATGTGTTACATGCGGATACCACTGGTTTGTTAAACGCAATTTTTGATCCGTAACGTTCTTGCTCACGGACTGAGTGTGCGTACTCCTTATGAAATCGCACTAGATTGTAGACTAATAATCCCAGTGGGTTTCTGTTTCTCTTTACTTTTTAATTTAGTTATTCGTAGGAATGTCTTTATTTTGATCTTGACTCTGTGTCCCTTTTATTTTTGTTACCAATTACTTACTGCTTATTAAATTTAATGACTGTCCATGTTGATATATTTGATAATGTTGACCCAGATCTCAATCATTTGAATAAACTGTATCCAAACCTATCTGAAACGAAAAATTACGAATACATCAATCTCAAAAAATTCAATGAATCGATGAGAACAACCTGCAATGATTATTCGCAATTGTGTTGGAACTGTAGGTCCACTAATCCGAAAATAGATGAAATATTTTGCAGTCGCTGAACTTATTCGGGCCCACAAGTAGCTATACTCAAATATGTCCATTGTACTAGGTTTGATATAAAATCAATTGCAGTCTCACTCATGGTAAATAAATTGTTTAAAGTGTTTAAATTGTTTGGTATCCTCTAGCACCAAAGAAAAAATATTCCCGTTTTGTTATTTCGTTGTTAATCGCCCTTGAACAACGAAATAGAATGCACCACTGTAAAATGTTTTTGTCAACCTGCTGGAAAAATAATCTGTAGGGGGTAAATTGGAGAGTAACGAAAGCTCACGGCGAGCAGTTGCAGACCATTGCATGAGAAGATGTTTTCGATCTAGTGCTATGTAAGTGCTATGGTTGGCAGAGAACAAGTGTGAATCGTGATGATTAATTTTTCCTTAGTGAATCTCACATTTTCCAATCTTGAAAGAACCTACAAACTTCAATTTCATATTTATGGCGTATCTAATTTTATTCCCTTCTTGCTTTCATGAATTGTTAATCATGTATTTTTTATTGTATATTCGTGTTCATGATATTCTGAAGCGATGCTTGTTTCTAGATGAGACATCGCTGCACTATGTTTGAAAGATATCGCATCATCGTCACAACCTCAAGCTCGAACATTATAGCATGTTATTAACACATCACCACACACCACCACACCCACACATCCCACACACAACCACACACACATTAAATGAATAAACTTGATATCCGACAGGCAAAAATATTAGCAATGAAAGTTGAATAAACTACTAGCTTCTATAACAACCTATCAGGGGAAGAAGAAGCACTTAAGTATTTCTCTGAAAATTACTTGGTTGGCTATTACTTCCAACTTACAATAAATTCATCATATAAAATATAAAATTCAATTTTAAAGTGACAGAAAGTACGATTTGACCCTCTGATTACTATTCTCATGAACAAGACTATATTTATGTATACCCATATCTCTGTGAATAACTTTCTGGCCCACTGTTCAATGTTTGAAATCAGTTTTGAAGTGATATTTTCATATATTCGAAGTTCAAGTTTGATTTAGTGTGGTTTTTTGGTGGAGGTATCACAAATATCATCAAGTATGGAATTTTAGAAATTGGGACATGGAAAAAAAGTTATTTTTATTTTGGCTTTGAGCTTTGAGTATCTTCCTAAAACTTTTCTCGTACTCCTCTTCAATTTATCATAGTAGTTTAATTGAACTTAAATTTACTGAAGAATTTCACCATTCCTCTTAGATTAAAGTATTTTGGGCGTGAAACTTATGAGAGAAAAATAGTTTTAAAAGGAAAGTTTACCGAAATTCAGTTTTTATAAGGGATCATAAGCGAGGGTGTGATATGCCAAGTTGTTGTGGCCCTGATGGCTTTCTTCTGCAACGCAAATATTCTGCTAATTTCAATTTCTATATTGAAATAACGTATCGGCTGTAAATGAATTTTAGGTCGCCCATGGGAGGAAGTGCATCAATGTTCGGGAAATTTCCAATAGAATTGGCGAACTTCGGTAAAATTTGAACTATGCAAATGGTAGTGTATTCGGAAGTAATTTTTTTCTTGCATTATTGTTGAAAATTTAGAACAGTCAGCCACCTAATTTTTATTTCGCTAACTGCCGCCGTTAAACATTTGGTCTCCGTTTCAAAATGAAGCCCGCCTCGTACAGAATCCTCTGTCTCCAAACATGTTGAACATGGTGTGTTTCCGAATACGCCAGAAGACTGGAGAACTTAATTAACGTTTTGAGTTTTCGATTGGTCAAAAAATTCATTTACTTATAGCGTCATTACGACACAATTTTGAAAAAGTGAGTCAAGGGGACCTTATTCTCTCCTCTGAAAAACCGCAATGCAAGCCATTACACACAGCATCGCTACAAATTCATTTTGTTCAATCACTCCCACACACCATATTCCTACTTGTGTACTCCGATCTAAAATATACGCATTCAAACCGCATCACAACATTACTAATGCACTTCATTCTAATCCACCCTAAAGCTAGTTCATAGCTCCTCCGCTGCATTGTTTTACAATTCTTTCGTTGTCACATTTACGCTGGTGAGCGAATGACATGCGAAGCTAGTACTGTGTCTCTCAGGGAGTCACATGGACCATCCACAGGACAGCAACTCTCTAAGTGAGGGCGCCAGATCAGGAGGAGATAGTTTTTGTACAATTCCCGAGCCGCGATCAACATGTATGCGGCGGCCCTACCGTGAGATAGTGGAGAGCACCACTCGCAAGCACAGGCTGTCCGCGTTGGTGGGGCGCCCACATCCCAGTCATCGCGGCACCGCATGCCTGGGGCTGGCAGTGCCCCTGAAACCCTAAGAACGTGAGTCCCCAATTTTCACTGACCCTGACAGTATAGACCTGTGTATCGGAAGAGTAAGGCATTTTACGTCGGACAGAACCTGGGAAGAGGGACCTGCAAAGTGGGCCCATCGAACGAACGCAAGGACAGACCCATGTCACCCTTGGGCCCCAGTAACTCTCCGGGTACGGTGGGGTCACTCGCCGATAATGAAGATAAAGATTTATCCCAGGCATGAAACTTTTCCCGATGGGTGGGGACCATGCCAGATCCCAACTGAGCCACGACCCACGTTAATTCATTCCAATAACGATGCTGGGCTGATACCACGGTATACCGTGCAGATACCTAGGACAGATGGTGACCGATAGGCCACTTTCGGCGACTATACAGGCTGAGCCACACCCACTAAGCATACTCTACATGCGTATTACATCCTGTAAGAGCGGGAAAGATAACTTAGAGCCAACAATGCAATTTACCGACCGATGATGCCAAGAGACGTCCGAGGAGTAGCCAAATCGACCGACCAGCAGTTCCTCCTTTTAAGAGTGACTGAAGTTACTAGTCTGACCGAGCAAATAGCCAGTGACTATATTATAAGATAATCTGACCTTTTTATGAAGTAAGTAATGCTCTCGGCAATCTCATGAGTGCTGTAGTTTTCTACTTTTCGCCAATGTAGAAGCTCTAGAGAGTCTTATCCGCCACATCGATTGCTGTAATGACCATGGATGAGCTGTCCCCTGATGCACCATGTTCTGATTTCAACGGGCTCTCTCCAGCAATTGGGACCCTTGGCTCTAGTACTCTTCGCACGAGCGGGCCCGCAATTGGTTCGCTATTAGCCTGCGCAGGTCGTCGTGCCTCCTCACTCAACTCCTGTGGGTTTCGGGGTAAGTGTGCGAGAGGTAACCGAGACTGCACACTTAGTGACATAAGTCACATTTAGGGTACAGCCCGATTCTGAGGGACTTACGAGCGAAGGGAGAGGGTGAAGGGAGAGTACCTAGGCGCATCACGACAGTATGAACGTAGACCGCATCTTCTCGGCTCCCAACTAGGCTGCGAAACCCAGCTGCGGGCAACAGAGCATTCCTCGGACTGCGCTGGCCCAATATCTTCGACCGATTCAAATAACTTGGTTCTCTACGCCAGCTTAGCCCCGAATCTCACCTCCAATCCTCAAAGCTGCACGTGAGTAGCTACCTCATCCAAGACAATATTGAACAGTATTGGGAAAATGAATTGTCTTGCTTGCTCCACACTCCACGAATTAATGGTGCTCGACATGGCTGAAAAACCGTTGCCGTTGCCTGCATGCAACGGTTCAGTACTAGCCTCATCATAGCTCGACATAACAGCATCCACGAATCAAATCTCTTGAAGGCACGAATATGGACGAGATGTGTCACTGAGTCAGAAGTTTTTGCCCTATCGAAAAAACCCAGGTATACATCACCATGCATGTCGCGCGCTTCATCGAACACAGCGCCGAGGACCGGCATGTTTTCCTCACATCGGTGCTCAAGCACACTAGCCTCATGAGTGGCGTCTATGTCCACTTCCCGACAAAATCTGTTAGCTAGAAGCCTGCGTTACAGGCGAAGAACATGTCCCACAATGGACGCTCTGTAATCACCTGGGGAAGTCAGATAGGGAACCAAAGGCAACAGGGTAATCCTATTGTCAGGGCAAACTCCAGCCCTTAGTTCGAATTGCCTACTTGGGCGAAGGATTTGTTGAGGAACCGTATCTTTGAGGGTTTCATGAATAAATTTAGTTTGCAAAGTCAGGATAAACAATCTCAACAGTTACGAATATTTAATAAAACAAAAGTATGACTTTAGTATGAAACAATAAGCAAAGTTTTAAGTAAATACAAAAAGGACGAGAAGCAAATAATCATACTAATACCGAGAATGAGCTGTGCTAAACTGACATGGGTAATTGGTGCTCGTAAGACCTGTAACGAAACAAAACTGACATTGAAACCGGTCACAAGACTATGACGTTTAACATTATTCAAAGTATGGACAAGTTAATTAAGAATATCGACATTACTTGGAACTTACCAACGACGGGGCAGGAGGATAGCGCAATACTAGAAGCGGCCTAGCGATGGAAACGAGAAACAAACTAAGAAAAAGAATCCTATTTAAGAAGACCGGATCCATCTACCGACACCTATAAATCCCGAGCCTTTCGAAACATACTAAAGTTAAATCCACAGGTTGAAACTCACCAATAATGAAGTGGAAGGCTGCCTCTTCCAGCAATGGAGGGTTATGCTACCGTTACCAGGAGCCGAGAATGTAGACTCAGTTTTAATTTTAATTTCAAGATGAAGCAGAAATAACAAACACTAAACAGTAAAAGAAATGGTTCTCTGTGACAGTTGTTTGACAAAATGCACTGCCATGATGCAACATTCAGTTGTTCATTATGTTTTGTTTCGTAAGCATAACTCCTTTACAAAGTTGCTCAAGATCCTCTGGGTAAAGTCATTAATTGACAAACGTGTTTGAGGCACAAAGTGGCTGGACCTTTCCCAGGTAATTTAAAATAAAAATCAACGCGTATTCGATCATTAATTGGCTCATTCTTGTTTTGATTTATTTGCCTATGGAGAGCATGACGTGTTACGTTTTGTACTGTGTTTTGGAGCTCAGTTTTCTGAGTCGCACTCAAACACTTAAATCTCGTGTCCAATAACATGTTCTAGAAAGTGACAATCATTTTCAATTATTGGTCGCAAAAAGTCGAAGCAGCCTTCATTTCTGATGTTCTTTCGCTAATGTGAATGATTCTTTACAATTATATTTTCAGCAGATTTTTTTGTCACCTCTGATCTATTGGTCAAAATCTTATAACCTATTGAGTGAGACAAATTTAACTCTTCCTTGTCCGATCTTCTTGACCGTCAACCGACATCACAACCCAAAATCGCGGATTCTATTGACCTAGTCGGTAGTCCATGAAGATGAACGTTTTCCACTTCGTGGTTCATCTTCATTCGATTATCATCCTGCAGAGAATTCCTTTGACCACCCGAAAACCTAGGCCCAAGACAGACCACCATCTCGGTAGGCTTGTCGAAATGTTAGGCATTGAAGGAAACGATTGTTAATTCAGCGATAAAATATTTTTATTTTACCTTATTCATGATGTCAACGCAGATTTATACGAGTTGTCTGGGAAAGGCAAAAAGCTTCAAGTTACATAAGAGTCCAAAAATAAATTTCACAGCAACACGTATTCAAAGGAATGGAGCAAAAACTGAAAAATAGTCAATTGAAATTCATTGGTACATTTTCTTTAACATTGCATGGTTAAAATATGTTATAAAGAAGGTAATTATATGGTTTATTGGAATAATTACTTTTCTGTTATTTTGTTATCAGAATTGGCTAGCATAATTTCATCAGCTTGTTACCAAAAGTGAACGTGGGTATGCATATCAGTTACATGTCTACTTAATTTTTTTTGTATTACGCGAATGAGTGTATCGTCTGCTCTGTATCAAATGTTTTGACTGCAACACGAGCCATATCAAGGTACTCAGAAAACACATCAGGTATAAAACTTTTGAATGGCTTCCGTAGGCTCCTGACCTTCAACTCGCGGCTTACTTAATCCGTCCTCTTCTCCCCTTCACTGCCCTTCTGTTCAGTGTCTGCGGCACTGCGAGAGGAGAAGGTCGTAAGGCGCCGCTTCAGACGTCCCTGACTGGGAAGGCGCAGAGCGACCTGACGGGTCGAAAGTTGGTGAGTAACATCTATTTAAGTGACCAATGCGCTTTTATGAATTCTCTCTTAACAAAATCTATCGATCCAGATAGTAAACTGTGCTAGATTTAAAAAAAAATCTCAGAAATAATGCATTGAAATTTAACTTTTGAGTACTGCTTGAGCTAATCTTACTTTTAGCTAAAACATCGCCGAATTCAAATTTAAAATAACACTGACAGGGCGATTATTCTTTAAAAATTGATTGTCAATGCCATAAATTCACCATGTTGTCTAATCATACTACTGCACATGCTGAAAAGCGAAGTTAGCAGTGAGAGCTCGACTCGAAATCATTCCACCAAAATTTTAGCGTTCCAAATATTGGCTCATCACCATTGAAAATACAAAACATTTATTATGAAAGCTGGGTTAGTGAAATGTGGAAAAAACACAACTGACCTGCAACAGTTCACGCGGATCGCAAGGAGGGTTACAGTGACCGCTTTACTGTTGGGGACGAAGATGAGCTCATTCTTAGATTTTTGTTTTAATTATACATCTTGTGCGATCATTTTTATTTTTAGTGTAACTTGTGCCACGTAATTTTGCTCCTCGGATAAATATTGTACTCAAAATACTTTTGTTTCCTCGGTGTTCATATTTCATTAGAAATATTTCTCGAATATTTTTAATGGAGTAGTTTATCTATATTTGACATAGAAAACAATTCAATTCAACATCAATAATTTTGGAAAACAAGAATTATACTAGAAATTATCCAGCCGTTAAAATTTCAAAATTAAATTTTAATTGTAAGGAGACGGTAACGGTTGAAATCTGATGGATTAGAGACTTTTGATTGCTAAATTCACCTTACTGAGAACTTTCTTGCGCATCCAACGATCTAATTTGCTCCCATGTACGTGCATTGGTTGTCTCATAGACGGGGTAGAAGACGCGCACTTGCGTAACCTTAGCGCGCGCCTATGGATGGGGGATCTCCCCCTCCCCCCTGTATTACGAGTCAGTTTTGGGCGTTCCTTAACGGGAATAGCACGAGAGTTCATCCATGGACTTGATTGAAATGCTTCTAACATTTTAACACTCAGTGATAAATTATGATGATGTGACTGTTTGTTTTGAGTCCGGCTGCTCTGAGTCTTCAGCTAATTAGCTTGTTGTGTAAACATCTAATCGCCTCCCATAGTTTTGAAGGTACAGGAATGGCAAATATATCAATCGAAAAATCTTAAAAAGAGCTACACAGCACTATAGTTGAAACAAAAAGAAATTCGTTTGAAAAAGAATTTTTTTTTTAAATAACAGCTGTGCTGAAATTTGCATTTACTTTTTTGATGTGCATCTTTTCCCACAGTTTTGAAAGTAAAGAAATGGCATTTATATCAACTGATAGGGCTCAAAAAAGGCTATTAATCTCCAGAGTTGATACGTAAAAAATGACTTGGTTAGGAAATTAGGGGAAAAATACAATTTTTTTTAGAAAAATGGCTGTCCTGAAAACTTGCAATTTTCTATTTTAAAATGATTTTTCATCCACAATTTTTGAAGTACAAGAATGGAAAATATTTCATTTGATAGGGCTTAGCAAACTCTTTCGAAGAAGGAATTTCGATTTTTGAAATATTTATTATTTTAAAAATTATGCGACACGAAAAGAAGAAAAACGAGAAAAGCAAGTCAAATTTTTTTCAAAAAATAACTAAAATTCAAAAAATTGAATTATCAGAAATCCACTATCCCTTATCGTTAGAGAACTTCATAAGATATCTAAGAACGAATTGCCGGTTCCGTAGCTTCAAAACTGTAAGCCTAGAAAAACTTTCCCTGGGTCCCAATTTTGACGGTTAAAAAAAAAAAATTTTTGATGCAGATGCGAAAAAAACATATCGATCATAAAATAATCGTTAAATCATTTCACACCTGAAGTAGAAATTTCAGAAAAATCCATCCAGAAATGACACTTTTTTTTGAACCGTGACCGTCTCCTTAATACTTCAGATAAGAACGTAACAATCCAGAAAAATGCATTATTGGATCAGGTCCATCTTTGCTCGCGGTACACTTTCATTCAATTCCTGAATATATTGCTTTTTTTGAAAATGCGTATAAGTTAAAAAGAGCAAATTAATTTATGTTCTGTACAAATGAGATCTTTAAAAGTTTTAATAAGGAATGAAATCCCACAGGCTTATGAAAAGATCACTTTCGCGAAGAACTTGAAATTAAGCGATTGAGAATATTTAGAATAAAGTTACCCTTATAACAGGGTCTGTAATTAACCATAAATCATGTTAACGGGATCTTGGGATTTCGTGTCCTTAAAACGCATTTCCGAATTTAGCTCGAGGTAAAATATTTTGAAAATCCGCATGACAGCAATGCAATGAATACAAACTTTTTGTGTGGTATTTTGATGGTCTGAACGAATACATCCTGTGATATTTTGTGTCAAAATACAACTCATTTCCACGCTATGCCTTTATTTTCAGGCAAAATATCTTTGCGCCTCCGAACGAAATTTAATTTAATTGCTGGCGCAATGAGTTGAATCAAGTTATTTTCCGTAGCATGAAATTAACAAATTGCACTCGATATATGTATATACATATATTCTATATATATATATATATATACATAGGCTATCAAGTAGCAGGATCTTCTTAGGTCTTTGAGCAGTAACAGATCTTCTTAGGTCTTCAGTAACAATGTTGAAGAAAATGTACCAATGGATTTCAAATGAGCATTTTTCAGTTTTGGCTTTACTCCTTTGAATACGTGTTTCTGCGAAATTTTTTTTTGGACTCTTATGTAACTTGAAGCTTCTTGCCTTTCCCAGACAACTCGTATAAATCTGCGTTGACATTGTGAATAATGTCTCGCAAAATAAAAATATTTTATCGCTGAATGAACATTCGTTTCCTTCAATGCCTAACATTTCGACAAGCCTACCGAGATGGTGGTCTGTCTTGGGCCTAGGTTTTCGGGTGGTCAAAGGAATTCTCTGCAAGATGATAATCGAATGAAGATGAACCACGAAGTGGAAAACGTTCATCTTCATAAACTACCGACTAGGTCGATAGAATCCGCGATTTTGGGTTGTGATGTCGGTGTGCCATTATCTATGATTGGAGAGAACTCAGTGCTTCTGCTTTAACTTTAGTAAAAAACGAGCACAACGTAGGTAAGATACGATCTACGGCAAATACGCTACACAATGAAGCAAATTCGATGGGCGGGAGAAGGAACTGTGAACGACTGAGCCCGTCTGAAGGCCCAGAAATCGATTCTGTTCTATTTTTTGGAAAATTGGTTGGGTGTACGCGAAAAATCCTAGATTTTTTACTCCCATTACACAGTTCTCCCGCTGGATCTGGCGTCTGGGCGTAATTAATGTATGACCGCATGTGACTACAGGATACAACCCAAGAATGGGCTTTTCAGCATCTTCTTGTTGGTATACTCATTTCTTTTTTATACCCAAATTTTCGAATAGCTGATCAAATTTAAAGTATGTTGTGATTCTTACGGATTATCTTAGAGAATAACCATTCACTCTAACATAAGTATGATTCATCAGATTAAATATAAAAGTTACACCATCAATATCTCTCTTCACCACTTCACACAAGGAAATGCTATTTCGAATTGCCTACTACTCACAGACGAAAGAGTAATACATGCATGTTGGACGGACGCTTATACGAGTTTGAGTACAGTAAACTGCATTTCTGACATTTGAGCAATTTGTTTCATTTTTCGGTTTTCCACATCGTTCAGATCCTTTCAGTAACTCCTAAAGCATTCATTTACGAGTATTAGATACAATGGTTTACTCTCATAGATTATATATTATGTTCTGAATGTGTATACATTTAAAACCATCACGAGCCATATAAAAGGTTTTCAATGCGGAGATTTGAGTTTTGAACAGGGAAAACAAGGCTCCGCAAATCGCTCAATGGAAAGTCAACGTCGGCTGAGTCCTGCTAAAGTTTTTCAAATTTTTAAGTGAGCGCACAGTGGAAAATAGTTATCTGTCACTCACTACTGGAACTGTTAAAACGATGCCAAGTGTGAATGTGGTGAGACAAGAGAGCTTAGACTGAGTGCAACATTCTAGCTCTTCGTTGAAAATGTTGACATTGTACAATAATTGCGAGTCATTTTTCTCGGCGTGATAACTTTAACCTCTCAACATAAGCGCCTTAATAAATAATGTGAGAAGCAAATATACAAATACATAGATGTACATTTAGGCACATATTTCAATATTGCAACGAAATGAATTTGTTTTTCCGTACGAGGTAATATAATCCTATAAAATAGAGTAGACATTCATTCAGCATAACACTTTTTAGCTGTAATCATTTGCATAGTAACGCTTTTATGACATCCTGTCATAACATCCAATTGACAAGAAAGACTCCGTTTCGATCCTAGTTCGGCACCCGGGATATTTTCGCCAGACAGTAGCTCTCTGGTGTAAATAGTAGACGTAAACAAGTAAAAAGGCTAGGGGGCACTCTAAAATACATTGAGATTGGTGTTCCCATCTCACTTCGTCTCCTACGGTCAATAAGCTGAAAAACATTGATATAACTCGATTTTAATAACACAGCGATCAACATAGCTTTTTTTCTAAAATTTTTTTCTTGAATGCTTTCAAAAACATTACTCTGAGAGAATGCTGCCATTATTTGACCTTTGGTTCTAATTTTTGATTCATTTAACATATGAGAAAGGCTGAATGTTCGATGTTTTTCGATGACCCGTTTGGCCCGTTCGATGTTTTTCTGTCCCAAGACGAAAATTTTGCTGTGTGTCCTGAAATAGCATAAATGATCTTTAACGATCAATTTTATTACAGGTGCAATTTCACCGCGACAGTCGCATTTACGTACTTAGAATGTAGCATTAGGTGGCTAAAATTAAATACCTCTATCGTTATAGTCCAACTCACCAAGATTCATGATGCTATTTTCTGAAGTCCTGCAAAATTCTGAATCAATCATTGTTGATTGTGCTATTTTTTCGTTGAATTCGTTAAAAGATATTTTCATTGATTAAATAAAAGTTTGAGTCATGCTTCTTATACCAGTGCCCGTAGAGACTACGCCTTTCAAATCCTTCATAATTTCAAAAACAAAATATTATTAGCTTATTTATTATAGAGGTGTACATCAACAAGGATGGCGATGTGAAAGACGTCCCAGTTGTACAACAGTACATTAACTACAGTAGATTTGATCGCCTGTAGGTTATGTAGATTATATTTGTATAATATATTTAGATAAATACAGTAATCCCTCGACACACGAATTTAATTCGTTCTGGGACCTGCGTCGTATATTGAATTGCTCGTATATGGGGTCAATTATTCCGATATGAATACATGTAAACCCATTTAATTCGATCCACAGCCCAGAAATCAACCTTCCTTTTGCTTTATACTCGTTGAGATCGTAGAAATGTGACGTATTGCTCAGCCAGATCGCTCACACGCACACCACATTCATGGTTTTCTATGATTTCTTGCTTTAATTCAAATGGAAGCATTACCTTTCCTCGCCACTTCTACCAGTCGCAATAGCCTTCTTGGGTCCCATGATAATAGAATAATGAAAGAGAATGAACAAATTACACTAATTATCACTAAAGAGTTAGAGCCGATCACCAGAGAAATTTACGGACAGAAGCGCAACTGTGAACTGACCTCTCGGTCCCGTCGTGAGTGTTGGATGTCGTGTGTTGGATTTGCAATCGGGTGTAGAGGCTATAATTTGATCGAATTTCACATGTTATGTTGAAAAATTTGGTATATCTAAGCAATTGTAAGTCGAGGTATGACTGTGTATGTACGCACTGCACATAAATATTCAAATATAAACGTCAAAGTTACTCAGAAAACTTGAGGCAAATTCAACCTTTCTCAGCAAAACTATAGAGTGAAATTTTAGGGAAAATATATCAGCTTTCACTTTCGATTCACAATCAATGAAAATATAAAAATTTTGTTAAATTCGTATACATTAAAAAAAATTATTTATACATGTTAAGTAACACAGATGAGTGAAACCAAATCTTCAGATGTATGAACATTATGATACTGAAAATATTGTGCATACAAGCATGAGACTTTTAAACGAAAAATGTTAATAAAATTCTAAGCTTACAAACTTAAAATGAAAATATAAAACTTCATGTTTTAAAATAAGTTTAGATGAAAATGTTAGACAAATACTATAACATTCCATGTAATTTTGAAATATCTGCAGTGTCATCTTAAAAAAAACTGAATCAAATGATTTAATTATAAGGTAAATTAAAACTTTGAACCAAACCTTAAATACACGATAATTATTCTATACCTCATAATTTTTCTATACCTATAATGTTCGATACCTCATTTACTTGAATAATTGACGCGTTAACAATGTCGCTCGATTAGGAAAACCGGCTTGGCCGAAAAGCTTATGTAGCTGCTACGTTTGCTGCGAGTTTTGCCGTTCTTAGAATGAAACGGCAAGTGCTTTAAGCCATTGATATATTTTTTGTGATTTTATGGCAGTCATTAAATACTGTACAGATTTAGAAAATATGTAGAATGGGATTGACTTTCCTACCCAGAGCAAATTTAAACCAGCTTTCTCAAATTAGTTAATGATGTACGTTTATTTCCGTAGTGACCAGCAATTGAATTCAGCATTTTTATGATGAGTTGAACCAATAAAGGGCAATAACAAGTTCAGATCTTTCTTACGCACATGTTCCAATAAATTAGATAAAGTTACCTTAAGCCTTGCTAACATTACAAAAAGTTCCATGGAGAAGAAACTCTAATGCGCCTTTTAGCACGGAGTCAAGGAAATGATAAATCTATTACTAGGTGTGTTCCTACACTAAATACCTTACGCATAAAAACAGCAAGCTGGAAATGAGTATGGAAAACAAGATAAAAGATGAGGAAGAAAGTAGTAGGTGTAGAAAAGCGTGACGGAAGTATATCGAAATAATATGATTTGTAACAAAACAAAAAACTTAACCCATTTCAAAAAAAGGGCAACCTACCTAACCTTCAGTTCGAGACCTTCCATCTTCCCCCTGGGAGCGCTAATTCCAATAGATACCCCCCGAACTTGTAGTAAGAGATTGAGTGGAGGGGAACTAAGCAGGTTCTGATGAAAGAATTCCCCGATGAAGATTGACTGGGCACTGCCAGAGGGCATTACAGCCCAATTCGTCTGCACATAGGTTTCACAGTCTTCGGTGTCACCGTAGTCTCCCGCATGCAGCCAGACATGTTGGCAGTTCGTGCTCGAAGTGATGGCCAACTTCACACTGTGCCACATCGTCGTGGTAGCACAAGCACCTCTCCGTAGCGCATTGTCGCAGGAGCTCCAGCAGCTCAATGTGGCACATCGAAGCTGCCCCAAGCAACCAGCCGGAGCACACAGCCGCGTTGTCGCCGCCATCGATTGCCCCAAGGAAGCCCTCTGTTGTTGTAAGCTATTTCAATCGAAGCATGCGGTTGCACTGGCTCTGGAAAAATCGGATTTATACGGAGAGAATAAACGAGAGCAATCAAACTGCAGACGACAAGGGGACGGTTGGATGAGTACTGGTTATATAGAAAAATGTAGCCCAAGTTTGTTTCTGACATAGGCACAGAAGTAACATGGATTGCAGTGACCATAGTGGTGTGACGGTCAATCCGTTAACATTTCATTTCTATCTTATTATAAGGGGCTTATAAATAAAAAGTTAGTTCTGCACATTGACAAACGGAGAAAATACGTTTGACACCAGAAAGCCCTGAATCAATATTTGCGCTGGGAACTAATGTTAAAGGTCACGTGAAAAAATTTAACGAATGTCCAAGGATGAAGCCATACTTTGATGTAACTACATAAAAATGTCGTCAAGGCTTATCTGAATATGTAAAGAGAGTAGAATTTAATGAATATTTCATTTTTTGTTCCCCTCTAGATTAAATGAGAAATGTAGTAGTTGCAAATTTAATAAAAACGTAAATGAATTACATCGATGAACTAGATAAATCTTTTTGGAAAATTTCAGAATTT
The DNA here is from genome assembly GCA_014220935.1 of Platorchestia sp. MABIK. Lineage (NCBI taxonomy): Eukaryota > Metazoa > Arthropoda > Malacostraca > Amphipoda > Talitridae > Platorchestia > Platorchestia sp. MABIK. Next base: position 292,959 of record JACJUY010000132.1, read on the forward strand.
TATCTGAAATTTTTACAGTTTATCCTTTGGAAAAATAAAAAATGAGCGTTTACGAAGAGAATTTTACATGATATACGTGGAAGGTCTTATGGTTGCTTTTAATTTTAGTCATATGGGAAGAAAAAATAAATTATAAGAGACACCGAACATTTCAATTTGTATTTTTTCCCATTCACAAGAAAATTGAGCATTAATCGGAAGAATGAAGGACGAAACTTGTTGATCACCTATCGTGGGACGCATCGGCAAAGAGTGAAATGATTAAGCTATGAAACAAAAACTTTGTTGATATAGAATGAAAGAGTGTCAAGAAAAACCTATCCAGAAATGATACCTCATTGAAAGTATGTTATAGAGCATTGACATACAGAATCATGGATAAAATGGTGTGGAAAATTGAGAGTTGTCCCATCGTTGATATACCAACCAAGTGCTTATTTTTACTAAGACAATATGCCATTGATGGTAATAGCACAAATTACTAGATTGCATTAATCTATTAGAATTGAGTTGGGGTAAAATTAGTTCCTAAGACCGTCCATTGAAAATGATAACCAACAAAAACATAGCACTATATAAGCTACTTTCTCGTTAAATGAAGCGAGTAACACTAGTTGCTTAGTTTTTTTACTATGAAAATTGGCAGGACATATATTAAGTACATTACTTGAAAAATTTCCTCTGCTCACGATGAATTTAAAATCACTTTCTTTTATTCCATCTGTACAAAATACAAATGAATTAGTCAATAATAAACACACATCGTGATACAGCGGACATAGTTCAAAGAATCAAATTCTAATTCGAGAGGGATTTCAAGAGATTGATTCAAGTTTGTGAAAGACAACACCCTAAATTATATAGATCCTAAAAAAAGAAACAAATTGTACTACCGATGGATATGTAGAATTAGGTGCTGAAATTTCAATAAGCTCCAATTAATCTTAATACGTTTGATGGTTTGCTTAATTAGTTTATGTTATAGTAGGAGGGAAAAGCTGGTCAGACCTAGCTTAAAATGACAGTTAATTGCGCACAGTGTTCGTCTGAGTACGTGGGATCGACTACTCGAGCCCTTAGTTTTCGTGTTGCAGAGCATGCCGGCAAGAGTTTCAGAACTAATCAGCTACTTTCCACACCTTCCCACTCCTCAGTCTGTTCTCATGCAGAGAAGTGAGACATTCCTGTTTGATCAGGTGATTTTAGAGTAATTTCCACTGCATCAAACCAAATAAACCTCCGCATTTTAGAATCTCTCCAAATTTTGAAAGAAAAACCTGTTTCAAATGATTTGCAATCTGCCTTTCCTCTACTACTTACGTAATTTTAATCCTGAATATTTTTATTTAGTTTCTTTCATGATTTTTTTTCGCTTTTTTCTTTCATGATTGATGTAAATTTGAGTCTTGACTAGTTTTTTCTAGTTGTTTTCAGGTTGATAATGACCCTGGAGGTCGAAACGTTCCAGATATTTTTATTCGTTGACTTTCCTAAATAAATAATGAGATTTAAGACGTGTATCTTGGCATTTTTATTTATAATTCGAATATGAAGAAAGCGAACCACGTATATATATCCTTATATTAAATCATATAAACATAGTTGAAAACGGACAACGAAGCCTTGATTAGAACTCAAGCCTTGATTGCGCAGTTAGCGAACACACGATTGAATAGCCGTAAAGTCAGCTAAGTAGTCAACTAACGTCAGTGTGAGGTTTCATATAATTCTGTTGGCTACGGCAGGTAGCCTTATCAAACACAAAAATGTTACATTTTTCGTGAATAGGATTTACATGAGTATTTTGGGTATCTTGCAGATTACATGCAGTCTCCAACCGTCATGTCCAGAATGCCATGTGAGTTCGTCACGAAGGAAAAAATCTTGGCTTCCATGGCAGTTACCAAGTCTGTTGTGAGTGCCGCACATCCAGCGTTACTGACTGCTAAATCGGCAGTTAAAACGGCGCAGCCATCTGTAGCAGCTGCAAAATCGGCAGTAGTGAACGCAGCGCGAGCTGCGCCTGCAGCTGCACAATCAGCCATGCAAGCTGTACAGCCTGCGCCAGCGGGGTCGAGGCTTGCTGTTCCGGTTGGAGTTCCGAATTTTATGAACAATTCACACCAGAGGACGACGAAAAAAGTAAGTACACACACCACTCCCGATGATCTGGAAATTCGTTATTTTTCAATTATATGAATGAATCACTTCATTTTAAGCTCAAATTTCAGCTGCTGTTACCAAGGTTCTCTAGGTTCCGTGATTTGTTTTGAAAAGTTAAGCATTCTACGCGAAGAATGAAAGACTTAATAAGTAGGCTGTTTAAAATATTTGTACAAATGCCTATTGTGTAACTGTTTGTTTCTGTAAGTCGAAATATGTTAATCTACGGTGTGCTATATAAACATCCAAGAAGCACTGATTTAAAACAAAGTTGATATAATTTCAAAGTTTTTGTTCAAATGATGACCTTTTATTTTCAGATATCATTTGTCGGTAATCTATCGTTGTCCTGTTTTTATTGATTGTGATTCTATTGGTAGTTCACCTGAGGCTGCTTAGCGGGCAAGTTCAGGAGCGATAACAGTGACTTCATTTTTTCATTTCAACTAATCGATCCCAATCAAAGCGCTCTCGAGTTCGGCCAGGTTATTGCACAGGAGCATTTTCGATATTAAACTTTTTCTTTATTTGATAGAGCGAGGGGGGAGCGAGTGCAATTCAACGTAAATTTGACCAAAGAATTAACAATGGTCAAGACTATTGTGTTCCACACCGCCGCCAACGTCGACCATCACTTCCCTGTTGTTATATCTCCACGTAAGAGCATCTGAGTGTGACAAAATCCATGTTTTGGCCGTCCAACTCGATCATCTAAAGTACCAGGCGATGCTCATGTGAATTTGGCGTGTGGTATCTTATTTTTTTAATTTTTCCTTCTCCTTGTAGATGCTTATTTAGATTCTGTGACAATATATAAGGCTAGGGTTTAAATTTTTCCAGAGAAGCAATATCGGGAAAGATGCAGCACCATTTGCTAATGACTCCTTCAAGCTGCATAATTTTAAATATGTCATTACCAATGAATAATGAACCTTAAACCACAATGTGGTTCAGATGGCGTTTCGTTTCCACGGACAGGTTCTCAAACATTTCCAGACTTTTGTTTTCTGTATTTCTCTATAGTTTTACAAGTTTTTTGGATCGAACGGGGATCTCAACCTAGCTGCTTCGAAAAGGTGAAATAGAGATGAGTACATCATTGCCAAAAAACCTTCATAATTTTTGTTTTTTTTTAAACTTTCTTATGCCTCTATGCCTCCCATATTAACCATAATTTTTCTGTAGTCTACAGTACAGGGAACACGTATTATTAACACTGAAAAATTAAAATCGAACATTTATCTCATGATACCATGCAGGCAATTCCTGAAAATTTTCAATTCCTGACGAAAAACTGTTCAAGAATGTCAAAGATTTGAACAACAATTACCAAAAAATGACCAGAAAACTAAAGTTTTCGCTTTTAATTTACTTCTGCATTCATTGAATTGAAAAAAAAGATCTCAATGCCTTCAAACTACTTGTTATTTTTACGATATTACGATGTTTTTTGTTTAGACAGTTCTTCAAGCTTGTAAATTTCTTAACTTCTAGCTGCTTGAACTTACTAATCTAGATTAATCCCGCTCATAACTTCTCCTCCAAACAGCCTATCCAAAAATGATCCATGATTATTGAAACCTGATTTACTGAAGTTGTCCAATGAATCGCCGAGATGTTTCTTACATTCTCAACTTCGGGTTCATGGGCTTAAACAACAACCACAACAAGCATCGGCATCTGAGGATGCTTCATTTTCAATTCAAGCTTGACACATATCACCTTGCACATCGGTTTTTCAAATGCCTTAAAACTAACACCAGGATGCCAGGACGCTTTCCCCCGGTCAAGACCGGTACCCATTTCAGACACCTAGGTAGAGCGGGGTATTGTTCTTTGAATTTCTCCTATATACTCAAGGGAGAAAGTCGCCACCCAGAGCCGGGATTCGAACCCTCGATGCCTTCACGGAGGGCAGATCCTTAAACCACACGGCTATATGACGAGCTTAAGGCGACCCCCGACAGAGTTCTACGATTAACTTCGTTCTTCCTTCCGGGATGGAAAAACTTAACGGAACATTCACTTTATGCCTTCGAAAGAAAGGAGATACAATAGAGGAGGTGATACTTGATAGTATAGGGTAGGCATGACAGCTAAACCCAACAGGGATTAGGCGGGCTGCCTGACGGTTCCTGCGTGAGTGGCGTGGACCGAGTCACCTCATAGCTTGAGGACCGGCCCCTATCTAATTAAATGGTGAACTCGCTGTCTGAAGAAAGCACACGTTTTAGAATCACTTGCTAACCATCATTGAAAATATCCAGAATTAGGCGGACATGAATAAGAAGTATAACATATTTGTGATGAAATTTTAACGAGAGGGCAAATGGTCATCACATTCTCAGACTCGCTTCTTATATCTCGAGACAATGCATCAACAAGGTACTGATTGCAATCACTGATGTAATATGATTGAAGGAATAAACATGATAACTCCCTGATAATGAGACGATGTTCAATAGCACTGCAGAGTACTTGAATACATAGGCGTATTGTTCTCAGTTTGTTATAAGAGCCTGGTTCAGCGAAATACGATTTTGACTTTATCAGCAGATGTTAAATTCGCCGCATGTACAGAGTTTCACTATTGACTCCAAATAGTATTTTGAGCAGTTCAAAGTATTTAATGCTTTTAGATTTGCTGTAAATAATGAGATGGAGTGATTATTTTGCCCCTTAAATAATCTTTGACCTGCAAGCGCGTTGCTCTCGGCTGATAGAGAGCTTTTGTGAAGGGTCTGGGTGAGGGTTGTGTGAAAGTGTGCAGGTGATTAACGGAATAAAAATTTTAATGCAGCTGACGCACTTCTATTGCTTATGCTCGTCTCAAATTTACTTCACTCTCGCGGTCACCTTGACCCATCTTTCCAAGAGTAAATAAATTTAACTCGATGTTTTCTTTGAATAAACGTGCTTGATCAGTCTTGAAACATGAGAATCTATATTCCACCAAATATCCACGTATACAGGGTGTTGTGAAATTCAATGCACATATTTTAACCATATACAGAAAAACACTAAATCAAACGATCTTCACGAGTGACAAAAACCTGAAAACTCCTTTTTCAAGAAATGAGGACCGGAAATAATTTGAGATTTCAGCAAGAATCGGCTTACAATGCAGCCAACGAACTTATATTTTAAACGCTTAAAATTAAGTCCGTGTGTAACTCTCTCATCCGAGTTTTCGGTATCATGGATAGGATAGGTAGGATAGGTTAAGCTAGGATATTTATTATTTTTTTTTTTAGTAGTTTTAATTATTTTCTTTTCCTATTTTATTTATTGTTTTTTTTTAATTATTTGTTTATTTTTATCTAATTTTGTATTTGATTCTTTTAGTTTTTTGTTTTTATACTTTTATTAATTTTTTATGTTTCTACTTTTTCATTCATTTACTTAATTTTTTATTTTTTCATCTAGATATTGATTCTTTTAAAACTAAGTTCTCGTGTAACGCTCTCATCCGAGTTTGCAGTATCATGGATACCGAATTCCTGAGTGTAACGTGAAAAGATCGACTTTACATGAATGATTCGTTTGACATTTTATCAGGTTAGCATAGGTTAGGTTATGTTGATGGAATTTTTTCACGGGACCATGGTTTTTTGTTTGACATGTTTTCAGGAGAACTTTGGTTAGGATAGGATAGTGGGATATGTTAGGTTAGGATGGGTTTGGTTCGAATATGTTGTGTTAGACTTTGTTAGGTTATGGTGAAGATATTTTTTCACGGGTCCGCCTAGGAATCTTTCCATATCAAAGAATGCCTATAAAATACATTTCCTTCATACTTAACCTTATATGCTTGGAAGTGAGTTAATTGTTGAAATCGTGTAATCTACACGGGTTTCTGCTCATTATCATGAAAGTGCCGTGACTCGAGTCATCGTGTCTCCGAAGATACTAAATATAAAGGAACTAGCAGAATAGGTTAGTTTAGCATAGGTTAGGTTAGAATATGTTGTGTTAGAAGTTCATAGGTAATATAAACCGTTTTTTTCACGGGTCCACCTAGCTCAACGATGACATTGGTTAAGTTAGGTTAGGATAGGTAAAGGGTTATGACAGGTTAAGTTAGGTTAGGTTAGGGTAGGATTTGTTAGGGTAGGATTTGTTAGGTCAGGATAGGTTAGGTCAGGATAGGTTAGGATAGGTTAGGTCAGGATCGGTTGGGTCAGGATAGGTTTGGTTAGGATAGGTTAGCATAGGTTACGTAATGTTGACGACATTTCTTCACTGGTCAACGTTTTTCTATGTTTGACATATTGTCAGGAAAGCTTCAGTTAGCATAGGATAGGGTAGTATATACTACGTTAGTATTGGTTAGGTTAGAATTTGTTATGTTGGAATTTGTTGAGTAATGTTGAACGAATTTTTTCATGGGTCCTCCTAGCCTAACGATGACATTGGTAAGTTAGCGTCCGAGGATCCACGTTTTTTATTTGTGCCATATTATCATGATAGGTTCGGTTAGGGTAGGTTGGAGTATGTTAGGCTAGGATATGTTAGGTTAGGATAGCTTAGGTTAGAATATGTTATGTTAAAATTTGTTAGGTAATGTTGACGGAATATTTTCATGGGTCCACGGTTTTTTATGTTCGACATATTATCAGGATCGGTTAGGATAGGATAGGTTAGAATATGTTATGATGGTATGTGTGAGGCATTGTTGACTGAATTTTTTTTACGGGTCACCTAGCTCACCTAGCGTACCGATGGCATTGTCCGCGGAATTTCTACGGGTCCTGCTAGTCTCAAATTATTTCATAGTATCATTTCTCGAAAACGAAAGAGTTTGAGGTTTTTGTCTCTCATTGAAATTGTTTTAATTGGCGTTTTTCTGTATTAGTTTAAAATATGTGCATCGAATTACACAACACCCTGTATATTCGTCGGGAATCTCAGAGCGATCAATTGTTGTATCTATGAGAATTCTCGCTCCCAGGGGTAAAGTGTGAAGTCCCGAGCCAAAAGTTAGGTAGTTTTTCCGTATGTTGATATTGAATAGAAATCTAAGTTTGTCACAGACTATCTTTTTTTCAATTTACTGCTGTCCTTTTATTTAGCGCCTGTTAGCTTCTTCTTCAAGTTTATTCTTGTTTCTTAAACTTTTTTCAATTTTGATGATTTCATGTCGAGGGTGTAGGCATACACTTTGTGCATCAATTCCCCGTTCCCTTAATTCTAAGTGAGATTGTGTATCTTTCCGCTTTCCTCTCTCGGGGATGCCTTTTTGGGGGTTAGGGAGGCTAAAATTAAGTTAGTATCTTTTTCATTTTGGTTAGGGTACTTAAAACATATTGAAGCCATGGAAAGATTTTAAAAACTCATTTGACGCTATGAAACTGCGAAGACCATAATGCTTGATGTACCAGAAAGTTCAGATTTTCAATACCTTTACAACATCTTTACACACAATATCTTTACACTAACTTCATTAGGTTTTGATTAAATATTTGTGAAATTTAGTTTTTGACCACTAGTCGGTCAGCAGCGTTATGAAAACCTCGCAGAGACCACCGGTGGCTCACGTTACAGTCGTAGTGTGTAGTAACTTCGGTTTGTTCTACGTATATTGACGCGTTGATGTGTAATGTGAAATAATTTTTCTTTGACTTTAAAAAAGAATTGCTTGTTAATTTACGTTTGTGATTCATGACGGCGGAAGGATTTTGTTGTAGAGTTATCGAAATTTTACTGCCTTCCCTTCTAACCTTCTCGAAGGAGGAAAATGATAATAAATCTGAAAAATTCGTGGTAGGCCTACTAAATTTCTAGTTTAGTGTTCATTTCAATTTTCCACTTCGAACAAGATCTGATTACTCATACAGAGTTTCAATGACAAAGTCGAGTAAATTTAAATTCTAAAAATAGTGAAAATGGGGTACCACTCAACGAAAGTGCGCAAATAAACACAGACTTGAAAACTTGAACAAGACAATTTCTAGCAATTAAATTACTTCTATTCAAAGTTAGCCATTTAATACAGTTTAGTAAATTTACCGGTTTTCTTCTCAATAAACTACAGGGTCTTAGATTTTAATGGTTTCACTCGGAAAAACTATTGGTCTGCGAGGTAACCTAATAACTATAAATTTGTGAAATAAATGTTTAAGAACGCGTTTTGCATTGCGTACGTTCAGTTTCCCTCGAGGGACCAAGACTTCGGTTGGAGGTACTAAAATCTCGGGCTATTGTCACATTACTGCCCTGAAGGTTTTACGAATCATGAATTTAAAAGGGGAAGAGTAAAGCAATGCAATTTAAAATGATGCAATTTCTTTTCTAATTTCTCAACTTTACGAAACAGTTGAAGTTCATCACGTGACAAATTGCGAAGAAATTCACTCAACATTTCTTAATTGGAACACTGTCAATAGTTAAAATGTACTACCTATGAAGTCTATAAAACGCAACTTTTCGATGTTCAAACATCATCATCAGGCTGAAAATATACAGAAAATTGATCAGTCACATTGGTAAAATGCAAATCTAATTCTTAAGCTATGTGAGACTAGAATGGAAATTGAAATCACAGCACAAAAATAATTTATAAATGACTAGATATAAAATTTGTACAACTAAAGTATCCACGAGATCAGGTACAGTAACGGTACTGCCCACTATAGATGCTCATTGTACTAGCGATAGGGGCGAAATGACCGAACGATCAGCTGCCTCGGACTACCAAGCTGCGGTTTTAGAAAATAATTTTTGAGCAAAAAAGTCATTCATGTTTTCGTTGAGAACAGGCTTAAGTTTATGGATGTGTAACGCTTCTATAATTTGAATGTGCTCTTTTTTACTTACGCTTATAAGATTTTTGTGTTAGGGTATAGATCTTCATTTGATGGTTTGCAACTGTGGTTAAACGGAACATCGAAACGTTGCGTTTTATAGACTTCATAGGTAGTACATTTTAACTATTGAGAGTGTTCCAATAAATAAATGTTGAGTGAATTTCTTCGCAATTTGTCACGTGATGAACTTCAACTGTTTAAAATGATACAGTTAAAAATGAGATACTAAAACATTAACTTCCACCTGCCGACGAAAACATTGGGCCTCTGGAAGACTGAATAGAAGGAAGAGCTGTTAACGCCAATGTGAGCGCTCGAAAGCCTTCGATGATCGGAAACAAACACTGCGAACTTATGTAGGTAAACTTCGCTCAAAAAAATGATTTATACAAGTTGAGTTTTGAGGATTCAAATAAAAATTAAAAAATTAAAATAAATAAAAGTCACCAAAAGAATAATGGCCTATA
>JACJUY010000132.1:308685-330585 GCA_014220935.1 Platorchestia sp. MABIK
TGAATCTGAAATTAATTCTCTGCAAAGCCCCGATTGGAATATGCATGGCCACCTTTATTCCCTTAAGAGGATTCGACCCAGGAAAAAGGACAGAAACCATGCAAGGGAGGAATGAACTTAGAAGCAAGAGCACCATTGTTCAATGATTCACGAGCAGTATTATTGGAGGGGATTCGCTCTGAAAGAGAAAAGTAATGTGCCTGTGAATAAGTTTTGAATGAAAACTTACTAGTTCAAATTTATTCACATACAAATTTTCATGAGAAACTTAAGAGACTCCAACTATCATCCTAACCTTCATACCTACATAACGCATACAATTAAAACCTACATAACATAACTTAATACCCTAATACCATACCTATATTTCCTTTTTATAGTTTAAAGCTATTCTTCACTGTGAGTTATATTGGTCAACCACATGCAGTATTTGCTTAGTTGCATAAATAATTTACTGACGATGTCAACAGGCTTCATGAAAAACCGCATCTGGCAATTTGATATCTAACACTTCGATTCCAATATACACTTTGCAATTGGGTGGGTGTATCATTTCCAGTCTAAAGTCTTACAAAAATATGTAAACACCGCAAAGATTACGGGATATTTCAGGACTCGAGAGATCAAACAGGCTGATTTTAAATGCGTTCGTTACATCCCGGTTTAGCGCGAGAAAAACGTCAGGTGAATCATTAAAATATCGTGCGCGATACACGAAGCTCAAAGACACTTCACAGCAGAGCCGAGAAGAAGCGCTCTCAAAAGCGTGAATTGCTACGCGTCGGGAGATAGCCACTTCCAGTTAGTGTTAGTTAGCTTCTTTGGGCTGAGCGAGGGAAAGCCTTTGATGTCTTTGAGCAATCAAGTGTGTCAAAATTTGAAGCGTCACGCACTGCAAGAATTCTGTAGTGAAGAATTGTTTAGTTCCAGTTAGGTTAGAATTGAAGGACAGGCCTGGAATGCTGCGTCTCTGTACCGGATACGTGACAGAAAAATCAGGGCCAGCTAATGAACCGAGTTTTATTCAGACCGTCACTAAAAAATTGAATTACTTTTCATCACTATGTTTGCTACCACCAAAGATAGATTTTTAGCGAGTATATATTATTATACCGGGTAAAAATGTTGATTACATTAAATTTACTACCCACACAGGAGAATCATTATCTAACAAGTTTGAAAATCCTTGATACATTCTTTTTCAACAAACAAATTAACACTTCCTGTCTTTCTGTGAAAATTCATTTAAAGTATTAAGAAAATATCAAACAGGGTAAATGTGTTGACTACATTAATTCCTTTGATATTTCTACATTGGAAAATAGCTATTTATCAATTTTGAAAATCCTTGATAAACTCTTTTCCGTGGAGCAAATCGACGCATTGCTGCCTCTTTAGAATTGAGCTCATTTCTACTCTTTGCTATTTCATCTCTTTTTAATCTGCGCAAACTCCAAGCCCTGAATGGAATGTTTGGCAAGATGAAGTTAGTCTCATTTATTCGTGTTATGGAAGTCTCCACTTCTAAATTTCACCATCTCACCATTTTTCTTGCGTCGACGCTGCTGCGTCTCTCGGTCCATCTTCGCTCTTATGGCGCCTGGATTTCATTACGGCACGAGACAGGCCGGGGCTTCAATATGAGCTGTCAGACGTCGCGACCTGCTGCTTCTGAGCTCTCCTAATGTTCCCTCATTGCATCTTCCCTAAATTTGTCGTCCCTCTGTTGAAGTATTTATATTGCTTGTTTCGAAATGACGTGTTTCAGTTCTCCAAATATTCCCTCATTGCATCTTCCCAGAATTTCTTGTTCCCTCTTATGAAGTATTTAAATTTCGGGCTTCAAAATGATGTGGTTCACATCTCTAAATATGCCCCTATTGCATCTTTCCGGAATTTCTTGTTCCCTCTTTTGAAGCATTTGTATTACTTGCTTTGAAATGATGTGTTTCAACACTCCAAATGTTCATGTCAGGGCATGCAGGATCGGCATAGGTTAGGTGGCAGGTCAAAGAAAACTGATGTCTTACTGCTTAATTAATTTAACAGTATGAATAACATTTATTTGAACACTAATTTTACATTTGAAAGAGGATATCGATGAATGAAGACGAGAGAGAACTCTAATTTTAAAGTATGCAAATAAGCGGGGTTTTAGAAAGACAGTTATTAACAGCTGGACACGGAGAGTCGGTACAGTACCAAAATTACACTAGAGCAGTTATACTACAGCAGTTCTGAATTTGCGATATGGGTAAAGGCGCAGCAGCAACGATCTGGCCTGTTGGACAGATAAACAGGAACCATTCTTAGAAGACATCAGATGCAGCCAGCGAAAGAGTGAAATGACGCAACAAATTTATCACCTAGAACATAATACAATTTCACGGAATGTTTTAACCACAGATAGATCACAATGGTACACTATACACTGTAATTTTATTTGATGTTCACCTGGAGTGCGGGGCGGCAAGCGTATGCGGCACAACGCTACGAGCTCCGAGGTAGAGATAGAGAAGTAGAATTTTATTTAAGAATTTCGGACCGATGTTCTTACAGATCATTCATGACGTCTTCCCTAAATATATTGTTCCCGTTTCTGTTACTTGATTGAAAATGCTGCTTTTCCCATAGATGAAGTAAAGGAATAGAAATAATCAAAGGAATGGAAATGATTATTGAATTAGTTCAGCTTGAATGCTCTGTTTCGGCACGTCATGAGTTTTCGCTGTGTGACTGCTCGTAGTTATTATTTCATAATGATGTGCGTGCATAAAAAAGTTTAAGAAGGAAATGAAAATGTTTTCAATGTGTGCAAATTTAACTGGCGAAACACAGGTTTTAAGGTGTTCACCTCAAAAATTTTCTAAAATTGATCCGATTCGTTTGAAATTTGGCCAGTATATGTATTTGTTGAAGAAAAACATATTTTACTCGTGTAACTTTTTCAATTTTGGCCTTTTTTGGAAAATACGAAGCATTAGTTTTTTGGTCCATTTTTATGGAAATTTCAAAAGTATAGATGTCATTGAGTTTTTATGCTAGAACAAAACCAAAGACAGTTTTAGAATCCTTGAAGCATTGCAAACAAAGTTACAGTGGAAAATTTTCTATTTTCAACTTATCGTTATTTTATATCAGATATTTTATCACTAACTAATATATAAACTAATTTTGAGTTTTTAGCTTGATAAAAAAAAATCATTTTAAATTGGGAGAAAAGCTACTGTAACTTTGTTCGCAATGCATCAAGGACTCTAAAACTGTCTTTGTTTGTTTCCTAGCATGAAAACTCACAGACTTCAATTATTTTGAATGTTGAAATTAGAGGTTTTGGGTGGAAGCCAAAAACCAAATTTTTTATTGAAGTGTAATATAATGGACAATTTATGAAATTGAATGCTGTTTTCATTTTCATTTCGATCATCTTTATGCATAACTTCATATTCACATTGTGATTTGTAATTTACAAAAAAAATAATTCAAATTTTCCATTTTTTTTATGCAAATTATGAAATTTTACATTTGTAGTCTGATTCTTGTGAAATTTGACTACTATGTGTAAATTTCGAAAAGAAACACAATTTCTTCGATTCCTTTTTTCGATTCAGGCTTTAGTTTTTTGAAAAAATTGGACAAATTGTATTTTAGTTCATTTTTATTGATATTTCAAATGAATAGAAATCATTGAGGTTTTATTCTAGAACAAAACCAAAGACAGTTTTAGAATCCTTGAAGCATTGTAAACAACATACCGGTTTCAAGTTTTTCATTTCCCGTATTGTTTTATTTTTATGTGAGGTCGAAATGGGGTCGAAAATTCAGGATTTTTGGTCCCCTTACACCTCCCTGGGGGGGGGGATCTACTGTCCGTAGCGCCATAAAATTTTAGGACCAAATAGTCCACCACCTAAGGGTCCTTTTTCGACAAAAACACAAAAAATGTTCATCGGACCGAGAGAAACCTGCCAGGGGCCTGGAGTGACCTCCTTAACCGACTCAAGCTGTAAATTGCATTCATACTAGTAGACAAGGATACTCTCTGCTGGTTATAAGAATATAAGAACGACGTGAAAGTGCTAATAAATTTCTCAATAAAAATGGACCGAGCTCAAAATTATAGTTGAAGTGAAAGTATTGTTCCTCATGAAGTTTTTACACAGGTAAGTTCTTCCTGTTCACTTTGAATTGCGTTGTCTGAGAAATCAGAGCATCCTTCGGAGAAAGTGAGACACTAACATCCATTACTACGGCCCACGATTTTTTGGATGACACTGGCATCTGGTTGTCGCCGTTATCAGGATGAGGAAGGAACGGCCACTTGGCAGTGAACTTCAGAAACCAATTAGGGCACAAATTGAACGAGAAATGAGATATGGTCGGGCAGTTTTTAGATGAGATGAAATTCTCCTTGTTAATTAAGGAGACTGTGCTACCTAGCATCGTGGCCGTCAAGCTAATTGAAACACTGAAATAACTCATATTATGATGAACGTTAACGGTTTCTAAATTTCATCCTATCGTTGCTTGGGAACAGGGGAAGAATATTGAGTTTTTTTTCGATCATATATTATTTTGACATTTATCAATGAATGAACTTTGTGCGGTCTATGTTTTGTTGAATTTTAGTTCATGGTTAATGCTCTGTTACATATCCATTTTCCACTCAAGAGTATTAATTTCTCAATCACCCTGTGAAGTTTTATGTGAATAAATTATGCACTCCTATAGAGATCCTCATCATTCTAATTTCTCGAAATACGTCATAGGATATTCTAAAAAAAATCTGTTTTAAAATTGCTGATTGGTTGCAGGTTATTATATTGTAAATTTCATCACATTATATGAGTATTTGCCACCGAGTTTGTAGTACGATTTTTCACGTACGAGGAAAATGTTTGTTTATTAAACAAGTTACTCATTTAAAATAACAACTTGTTCTTTTTTCCTGATTCAAGTAATTTAGTAGTCTTTACTTTAAAATTTAGTGCTGAAAATTACCTAGTATCTAGCAACTCTGTTAGTTGCCAAATCCTGAATGGCTTCTGAAGCCAAAAAATTATCTGGCAACTCTATCTGTTACTATTTACTGACTGGCCTTTGTGGCCAAACATCACAATGAAAATGGCAAATGTGAGAAATTGACTAAGAAAAAAGCCCGAAACAGCAACCCTGCTGGTCACTGGAAAAGAGATTACTCAGTTATCTCGCTCCCGACCTCGTACAGCCATCACTTATAACCGAGCACCATTTACATAGTTTGCTACTTAGCCGTAAATATGAGTCTGTATGCTAATCTGACAGATGTGAATGCAACGTTTTAAATTAATTTCTACTTTATGATTCAGTGAAAAATTTGCACAATCCTGTCTCAACAAAAATACAATCACTTAAATACCGCGCAGTCTGTACATTCATTAAAATAAATAAAGGCCTCGAACTCCAAAGGTAAAAGACTTTCATTTCCATATCCATCGTCGGATTTCTGGCTGTTCATTTTCATTTTAGTAAGATACGAGTGTGCATTATGCTTTTGTCAATAAAAAATTATTTTATGCTTAAAG
Source organism: Platorchestia sp. MABIK (assembly GCA_014220935.1). Taxonomy (NCBI): domain Eukaryota; kingdom Metazoa; phylum Arthropoda; class Malacostraca; order Amphipoda; family Talitridae; genus Platorchestia; species Platorchestia sp. MABIK. Next base: position 314,250 of record JACJUY010000132.1, read on the forward strand.
CGAAATTCACTCATGCATTTCACGTACGTATCAGGCAAATTTATTCGCTGTTGATCAGTCAGTGATCTGTTATATTCGCTGGCTACATGAAGAAGAAAACAACACGTTGATGTTGCTAAAAATTTTACCTAACAAATCTTTGTGGAGTTTCGCACGAATGTCGAGCGTACAGTGTCTCGTTAGATTTAATTGCTGGCCGGCTTTGATGGCATCCTTTGATGTTTTACTGATTTATTAGTTCATACTACACTAGATCCAGAACGCCCTCTATTTTTTCAACGAAATTTGTGAACGGAATTGGGGCAAAAGCGTCCACCAATCAGCGCATCGCGATGTTTTTTCTCGTAAAATGTAGAGGAATATTCAGAGCAATTGAGTTTTCAAATCACTCGGAGCACAGAATAGGATTCAGAGACAATTCGGTGGTTTTGATCTATTATCATTTAAAGAGCTTGAAAACTGACAACCAATATACCGTAACTTTGCGCCCAGCCCAAGTTTGAATAAAATGATAAATTTCGCCGTGCAAAAATATAGAATTTTTTTGTTTTGTTCCGAACGGAAAAGGTGAATGGCGAATTTAATACGATGTAACGGTTATGCCCGACTGCAATAGTCCGAAACTTGCGCAGCTGCCGGGGTATTCGGCCATGAACATCCCATAAAAGTATATTAGAAACTCTACAAATGAGTTCAATGGCCGAAAACTGTAACGAGGGAGTTCAAAGCAAAGTGAAATTACTCTGAAAAAAAAGTATGCGATGAATAAGAGTCTCTGAGAACCAAGAGACAAGTCTGAATTCGACATAATAATTTAATTGCGTAAGCAAAATCATATGAAAACTCCAACTCAAGAGGAAACATTTAGCCGCGGTGAGCAAGTGTGTGCGAACTGCCATTCTACTCGGAATTTTGTATGTGACTTTTAACGTAAAGTTCTGGATCATACATGAAATTAAATGGCAGTGTAAAGAACTAAAATTGAATATTCAATTTTCATTTAATTTAGAGACACAGCTGAAGCGATGAAGTCACAAAACATTACAATACACAAAATTCAGTCTATCTAGTCATGTATATGTAGACCGATGAAAATAGAGAAAAGTAAACTTCGCGTAAGGAAAATAGCAATTAAACGTGCTGTCAACCAGCGACGCTATTTATATCGAGTTGAAATTTCTTCGTTGTAGCTGAAGATAGTTTATATGAAAAAAAATATGATAACTGGAACGAGTCAATTGGCTCAAGCTCCCAGCTCTGGTCGTTTTTGTCAGTAAATTATTCTCATTACTACAGGTCAACGGACCTTAAATAAATTTCAAGGAGTACAAATTATAGACGCCTCAAAAATGCAGAACCCAAAAGCGTCACAATATAATAATAAAATTGTCGAAAATTTCAAATTATGGACACATGAAACATGCAGAACCCAAACGCATCACAATAAAATTGACGCTAAATTAACCGCAGGCCTGGCTCTGTAGTACAATCTTTGCGCCCACGCGTGAAGCTTGAAGCAAAGCGGCCACTTTCGAGCCGCGTAATGGAGAGGCTCAGGACATTGTATTAAAATTTGCGAGATACATGGTTTCCTGTGGCGGTATTAAAGGCGCTGGGCACGCAGTCTGCCAAAACAGTCTTGTAGCTTGAGGCCGGGCCTTTATTTAGAGTATTTAGAGCTCTCACACAGTGCAGGGCTGGGTGTAGTGATTACGGTGTGGTAGCTCTTTGTTAGAGGGTTAAGTTCTTTTAGCAGCGGGATGAAGAGCTTGAGGTGGGTGTCCTTATTACATCCTCGTAGCTGCAGGGAGAGAGCTTTATTGAGTCCCAACGTGGCCCTAGAACCTGCAAGGAAGAAGCAATAATTACACTCTCGTGAGCTAAGGAGTGGGAATTTTCATGCGTTGACTTGATGAACTGGACATCTATGTCGTAATTACAGTCGCGCAGGTGCATGGGGTGGAGTTTATTGAGGTGATGTATTGTCTGTATTCGAGTTCCTGTTTTATTAAGAGTCAAAGAAAGTTGGAGGGAAGCGTTACGTTATCCAAATCATGAATGATGGAGCTTTGTAGTGTGACCGCAGAATGGTAAGCAGGAGTAAAATAATCTCGAAAACAAACAGAAGATGCGTGTTTTCATTGCGTGCGGATTTTGATGTTGAAATAGCACACGCAGACGCACTCTTTCTAAAATTATTGGCCTTCGATGGAACGATTCGCAAATGAAACAAATAGAATTCTTTGACACGGGACATGCGTTTCACGGGACTTGAAAATAGAGAGAGTTCGGTCTCAAAGGAGGAATTTAAACCTGCCAAGAAATAATAAAGGGGAAATGAAAAGAGTACACAGAGGAAGGGAAATAGAGACAGTTATATAGCTTAATACTTACTCCGTATAAACATTGAAGCCTTTTTTTTCTCAGAACAATCCATCAAAACAAATGTTTTAAGAGAACAAAAAAAAGAGGGCATGAAGGTGAAGTAAAATGCGCTGTGCAAATTAAATCATCATGATAAATGAACAACATTAGCAAACCTTTGTGAAGTATTAAGCATATTATCCAGCGAAGCAGGAAAGTTTTACTCATGTGACATCGAAGGAAACATCACTCCTAAATCCCACAGGTGGAATTAATCCTGATGTTGAGCTGCAGCGCTGAACTATCATAGGACTGTTCATAACTATTTCTCAGTTGATAATAATTAGCACGCACACTGTAATATGAGCAGTTCACAGATCTCAAAGCAATCTTCACGATCCCACTGGAAAAGTAGTGGATACTATACTCAAAATTTTAGGTGCATGACAACAAATTTGTTATGCTCTGGAAGAAGTTTCTCACATGACCTGTAGGGTTGTAGTTAATTGCGGCAATTTTTCCTGCTGTATAAAGTACTCGCACGAACATACACTTTGGCACTTTGGAAATGCCCGAAGTATGAATGTGTTGCAGCTCCTCTCCCTCACTTGCTGTGCAGACCCATAAGTGTGAGCGGTATGGAACCTCATCGTCTTGCAGCGCAATATTAACTATAACACTGCGCAATAAATTTCAGATTAAAAAAAGTACAAGTTACGTAGATCTGTTTCAAGGGGAAAAATCTCTTTATTCTGGCCTAAATTCTTCCAGTTTAAGTACCATTTCCCTGTATCATGAACCAGATGTTATTGTTGGTTATGAATGAAAAACACACACCCATTAGTATAAACAACATCTGTTCCTCTATAATCTTTTTGTGTGGAGTGTGATCTTTTCTTTTTACATACCAGCAGTAATTTCCCAACAAGCCAGGGTTCCATTATCCTCTGAATCGTTGCTCCATTTATAAAATGTTCTGGTAGAATATCTCGTAATGTTCATCACTCACATCAAGATTCTCCTCAAAAAATATAAGTGAGAGTGAATCACATGAACTTTTAGGGACATGCTAGTACATCCCATAACATGATAATGACTGAGGCGATCATTCACAACTTCCACATAGTCTTCTGAACGATGTTTCTAAGGAAGTTATTACAAACTTTCTTGAATGACTCAAAGGTAGTCTTTTCATTTCTTTTGAGATGTGCAATGAAAGTTTCATCAGGTAAAATTTATAGAATTTTGGAACCTATGGAGATACCATCTTTTATTTTAGCCTGACCTAGGGAAGGCAATTTCTCTGCAAAATATATGAATGAGGACGAATCGTTGTCCTGGGCTTTCATGCATTGCTAAAAGAAACCAAGTCAATGTGCTAATGTGGTAAATGAGTTCTATCACTTTTCATAAATGGTCTGTGCATGCTGTTGTGTATTCCTTGCACTATATCATATCTGGGTACATGATGTTCAGTTCTTGCTCCGGAGATCAACTAGGACAAGAAACGGCAAAATTTAGTACCGCCAAGCTGAAGGGTAGTAAGCAAGGCCATAACCGTGAAATCTTCACAAATACACTGGTAATAATTCGTCTACCGTCCGTTTGCTTGCCCCAATTGCTTTCAGAAATTTAAATTATTCTCTCCTGGTTGCACTATAAGTTATACGAAAAATTAGCAGAACAGCTTTGGTGCTGTCTTTAGATGCATCTATGGAAAATTGTCAGTTGGTGTTATCATATGGTAGTTCCAGCTGCTCAAAAAGTTCAATGTCATTATAAAAACATAAATCATCGTTCATGGTGAACAATGCAAGCAGCCTTCCTTTACTTTTTCTCTACAGTGTTATTTTCGCTCCTTTCTTAATAAGATTAAGTTCATGAAGCCTTGATACCTGAAACTCACTTATGTCTTTAGTTAAATGGAGATCCCTGCACAAGTCACTTAGAGCCTCTTGAGGAACTGATGTGGGTTTACTCTCGCTTTCTGGATCAATGGACTCCACAAATCCACCACTGGAATGTCCTTCTGCACTGCTGGTACTCCACATTTCTTGCTCTGGAGGTTTGGGTACAGGTAAATCTTTTGAGTGCTCTACTGGGTGAATTGCTGATTGCAAATTTGGGTCAACAATGTGTTTTTTTCTTTGCTTTAGAACAGCCTGTATAGTCTTGCTGACAGAAATAGCAATCATTAGAGTGATCTTTCAGCTAACGCCAAATCAATAGCGTACTAAATTTCATGAGAACTTTTTACTTTTCATACCAGGCGCTCAATGTCTTCACACACGTAAGGTAACTCACATGAGGAGCCCATGACTTGTCCTGATCTCCTATGTCACAGTCAACGCCTGGAATAATTTCTTGATATGGAGTGTTATGCTGAGCTTTTTTTTAACGAATGGTAATTCCCAGCATATACAGCAGTATCAGTTAGGACCGATTTTGTTCTGTCTTGCACTCATTGTTCAAATCAAATAAGATATGAAAAGAGAAAATAATATTAAACGCAATTTTAGAAGTATAGAGTATTGAGTGGTAAATTAAATTAAATATAAGCTCACAATAGCAAATCTGCGAACCCTCAAAAAAACGTACTGGAGATTTGTAGCCATTTTTACATGCAAAATGACGTAGGAAATTCATATCTGCCTTGTTTTTCAGAAATTCTCTAGTGACAATAAAATTGTCATAAGTGCACCTAAAATTGTCACAGATCATTTGTACTTTTTTAGTGTTTCCCAGTGTTATCATTGCACAAGCCATCTCGTGTGCGGACAATTTGATGCAGCCCTGACGTAACTACGCGATGCTCCGTAGACCTCTTGATGTAATCTTTTCTTCCTTCTTTTTCCCCACCTAAACGTGACCATGGATTATAAAATTATGCTCAAGAAAATTGTGTAAAATATTTAATTATCACCTCTACTTAACTGGATTCATAACTGACCTTAAGCTTTCTGTTATGAGAAAATAAATTGAATAAACATGCACAATTATTAAGTTTAACCTTGAATACCTGCTATCAAATATTCCTAATTAATACAGCGATTACTACTCGCTTAGAATTTAAAAGTAAATGACAAATTGAAAATTATTTTATTTTCAGTAAGAAAGATAGCGCAATGAAATGCACATAATTGTGTTTCTATGTTATTTCTCAGGGGCGACTCGAAAATTTACCATGTTCATGACCTGCACTAACTGGAATTGCTGTACACCTTCTTGCAAGTTAATAAACTTGGTACAATATAATTCAAAAAGTGAATATAAAGTAATGTTTTACTGCTGCAGCCAGAATTTGGCTCTGATTGTTGTTGTTTAGCTATAAATACCATTTTATAAGAATTTTTAAATCCCATACCTCGCGACCGTATGATGTTACGATATCATTCCTACATCTTGCTCTCGTACTTTGAACCACATTGAACTACTTTACCTAGGTCCAGAAAGCTACTTACATTCAGCTGCATGTTAACTGCGTCAGTGTGCAGGGCCTCTTGTTTTATTGGGCCACTGATAAACAGCTGTTTCTTTTACGTAGCTCGGCTGAGGTGTTGCCGGCTTGCGTGAGTCATGGTGTTACACTTGTACCGGCCTGTTGTTTCTACCTACAGCGTCCTACTCAGTGTAATTTTCTTGGCTTCGTAAGCTGAATTCCGTAATATCGTGACAACTTTCTTGATATCGTAACCTGAATTTCTTATATCGTTGCACGTCCAATTTTTTTTGACATTGACACCTTCGTGAATTATTTAGTAACATTCTTTGAATCTTTAAACTAGGAGCCTGTAAACGTGAATAATATCATCTAGTACGTCATCAAATTGATGTACTGTTAAGAGAATAAAAGTGTGTAAAATTCATACGAAGTCCAGAAAATCTCATTCACATGGAAATACATTCAACTCATCTCGATTGCTATGAAATTCGACGGCCTTAGCAGCATTATTTTTAACATAACGAGTAGAGAAATATTACTACTTAATCAAGATTTTGAACAGAAGAAAAGCAAACGACTGTATATCTCTTGAACAGAATCAAAAATGTTTGTCACAGGCCTTTCGCCTTCTTCTTTCATTTCGAGCTATGACTCAAACCATATGACTTTGGGAATGTACCCACAACTGAAACAGTTACAATGTTCGATGTTTACACGCATAAAACCGTTCGTTTTGCATTCAGAGCAAGAGAAGGGACCGTATAAAAGCAATTCAAGTTCTTTTAAGGGCTTTATTTGTGCAAAGCTTTGGGGAACGAGCATTCCCATTCAAGGCGAAGTGTCATTCAGAAAATGCAATCACTTGCTACCCTTTGATACAGAAACGCTCTGTTAGCACAAGCTTATCGCAGGCCGCAATTGTGTTGTTTTCCATCTGGCCATCTCAAATTGGAGCCTCTCTCGGGAACAGCTACTCGATATGTACGCTGATATTAGCATCAGACCAACTCATCTTCTAATCTGAACAGGCAACGAGTCGTCATTTACAAAATTCGCATCGTGGTTGTCATGTGTGTTAAAGAATTTCTTAATGCTGGTGTTGCTTTTGCTGGTCAAAACACGTACAACCTTTAAGTTCAGAAAAGCATTTTGAAGCGTGAGCTGATATTTATTCATCAAAAAACAGTGCCATGCTCCAACGTGATGATATTTGAATGGCGACTGAGGTTTATGAGTTCATGAATAAATATCTGCAGCCAGAAAACGTAATCTACGATTCATAGTAGACTCAGCATCGAATCGTTGACATGGACATGACAAGGTTTGGAAAAAAAGCGCATTTCAACACATTGTTGAGTCTCCTTATTCTCATTCCGCCGGAGCAGGTCATCAGCATTGTTCAATCGGAATTATGCAAGAAGGGCACAGTTTCGTTTAACATCTGGCTGGCAGCTACAAGCTAACATCAATCTATCATTTAATTGATTCGATCCTGTTGATCTGTGGATTCTAACTCGGTAAAATTTATGAGGCTAATGGAAAGATATAGAGTAATATCACAAGCACATCTCGTACATTTCGCACTTGCATTTCTATGTCCAGCAATTATACCATACAGAACTATTTTCCTGAGCCAATGGCAATATATATATTGATTCATTTTCTCAATATTAGAATAAACGATAACTGTGTTGGTATTTTCATTGTTAAAATGATGTATCTGTTCCTAAATTTTAAAATTTCTGTAACATTTCCATAATAGTTTTCGAATTGTGACCAAAATGAGCGTTTATTTCATCTTCAACTTCAATTTACAGACAAAAAAGATTCCATATAAGAAAGTTGAACTTATGCATGCCAACAAAATGATGAAATTCTGTTGGACGATTCGTTCAAGAAGTTCAAGAATCCGTCATAAATCACTTGAAGAAGCAAAATATTTTTCGATAACACATGTATTATTTAAAGTATACGAAACAAATCGCACTTGCAAATAATTGAGTTTATGGACAACGTTGAAGCATATTTCCAAAACTGTGCAATTTAATCTGCTCCCCTCGCTGATGTATTCGGTCAGCTTGAAAAATTATTAAAAAGTTTAATATTTTATCTCGAGCACACGGACTTGTTTTTCATTGTTTGCCTGGGCGCCGATGGATACCGGTCCAATTTTTATGCGGCCTCAGGTTTTGTTATTTACCTCGGGCGCTCCATACCGCCTCAGCCAGTTACTCTACGGAACAAAAAACAACGCAATCAGTGCCGGTGCTTACTTTTGTTGTTTGTCGGCGACTCCCTGCTTCTGTTCTTTGTGAATGTGCGCTATGAGAAACGCGGGCTCGACAGAAGCCTAATTGGAGTTCACGCTTGGCAAAACAATCTAAGTTTGCTTCTTGAGAACCCAAAGCGGTTTTTACGTACGAGAAAATACCCAGCTAATTCTTATTGTTCTTCAAAGGAGGTTAGTGGGATCGTAAAATTTGCGATATTTTAAGTTAAGTGTACAATTATAGTGAATGCAGACCACGTGGAGTCCGAAACAACGAAGCCTTGTTCAAAAATGATCAGATAATTTAAAACATATCTCGAAGTCATCACCTAACTATATGCACCAATTTTACAGAAATTATTGCTGCAAACTCAAATTCAATAATAGATTAGATAACGATTAAGTCGTGGGTTTTACCCAAGATAGGTCAATTGTTTTGATTATTAGGAATCATCCAAAATCAATGATTCTGCATTAATTAAAGAGTATTGTAACAATTTAACCTTAAGCCTGGGAGACCTAACTAACAGAAAGCAATATTACAAAATTATCCAGACCATACTGATATCTTAAGGAATATTTTTTTAGTTTTTATGTAAATGAAACAAGAGGAACCGGCATTACAGGCCATTATATTGTACATGCAACTTTTTTTCAAACAATAAAAAAACACACAAAAGCCAATCACTTTGTATTATTACTATGCATCACAAAATTTCCATTTGAGCAATCAAGGCTTTAGGAATGAGTTTATGTTTTCGAGATTGCATAGTAAATTTTCGTCAAGACGTTACAGTTTCATCGTCGACAGAAGAGCTCCGATCTCCAGAAAGCTATTTTATCAAGTGCACCTTCCCGCTCTCGTCCCTGCAACCAAAAACGGCTTCAGGTATGACGCGTGCTGCCAAGGTCATGTTAGGAACTATAATCAGACCGCCTGCACACTTGCAATCTCATAATCAAGCGTCTGTGAGACAGTCTTTCGGTGTTCTTCGTTGGAAACACACGAACGCCCTGGTCTTCAACGGGCTATTTTTATCGTCGATGTTGGCTTCCGCAAGGGCTCAGACGAATTTTTTCATTTATTGAAGTTGTAAATTATTTAGTTTTCTACTGCTGAATACACCTACAAAAATCTAACGTATTTTGACCACACTTTTCATGATGAGGTCGGGAAGAATAGCAAGTTTTGCCTTGCTAGTGACAGTGTTCATAGCGTCTGATGTCGCAGGCTACAACATATTGATTGCTCTTCTCATCGAGAGCAAGTCCGTACATCGGTTCTACCAGGCACTTGCAAGAAATTTGGTGGAAGCTAACCATTCCGTGACCCTTATCACCAGCTTTGATGCCACGTACTCTCACCCAAATTTTGTGAACCTGAACGTCATGGGATCGGACCCAATTATTCAAGGAAATGCCTTCGACCTCACAGGAGTGGAAGATATGCTCGAAAATATTTTTAATGATATCCAGAGAGTCGGGAATCGAATGTGGGCAAATGAAGACGTAAAAACTTTATATGAAAACCGTCAGTCTTTCGATGTGATAATCATGCCGACTGTGATGAACAGCATATTCCTGCCGTTTACATTAAACTTTACTGGGCCGCTGATACTAGTGGTGAACCCTGGAATTGAGTATTTCGCCATGGCGTTCGACGGACTTTGGCTTCCTCCTTCTGTGGTACCAGCAATTATTTTACCATTCGATGAGAACATGGGCTTCTTTGAACGCTGCTTGAATGTGATTTCTTTGTTGGTGCTCTACCATTACTCGTTAATGCCCTTCACAAGCAGGGAAAATGCCTACATTCAGACCTTAAGTCCAGGAATAGGAAACATCTTAAGGTTTGTGGCCTGTGAATTGATTCATAGCATTGTTTTCATTAATTTGAATATTTCCTTGATATATTGAATGGAAAATTCAAATGCTGAGTTCATTTTCACATTTGAAAAAATTAAAGTTAATAATGCGAAAAAATTGCCAGTGTTCAGGCAATAGAATACTCCGAGTCTAAATAAAATATTTCATGCAATTGATTTTCACTTGAAAAATTTACTTTTTAGTGACGTTTAGCCTCTCTATGAATCCATCACCATATTTTTTGACGTTTGTATTTCATTCCTTTTTTCCTTCACAGTTATTACGAGAAGTCTTCTCTGACGCTAATAAACGGGGACTATGCTCTGGACAACCCGGTTCCTCTCTTGCCAAACCAAATAGAAATTGGCACAATCAACTCTCACCCAGGGGAACCTCTTCCAAAAGTAATTTCTTAAAGTAAAATTATTCCCTATATCAGGTCGGAATGCCGTCTGTGAACGTTTATGTGTGTTACAGTGATGTACTAGCGAAATATACGCTGCATATTTGGAATCTCCTGAAATTAGCTGAGGGCTTTTACATAGAACAGTACCTTATCACGTATTAAATACCGCATTGGGTGATGTTCAAAGCAAACCCATAGCGTATAATTCGCCATCTTACGCTTAGAGACTTAAGGTGCTTTTGTGTTTCCAACATCTTAGTACTTGCATGCTTGTGGTGTTCGCTCTTGAAAGCTGACGAACATCAAAGGTATTGTATTTTTATCCCTTTTAACGCCCAGGAAGGCTTTTCAGTCCACTTTTGAAAAAGCCTCAAGATATTTTACTTCTTGTTAAAAGTATATTCCCCAGTGTGTTCTTTGGAGTTCACTGCCGAGTGGCAGCTCCTTCCTCATTCTAATGTCGGTCACCACCTCATGCCAGAGCAAGTCATGATGATAGTAACAACGGTAATATGAGTAGAAAAATGCTGACATTAAAGGGCTAACGTTTAATTTTCTGAGGACCTGGAGGACTTCATTGAGAGCAGCGGCGACCACGGTGTCATTTACTTCAGCCTCGGCAGCTACGTCAACAGCACCTTCATACCAGAGCAGAATAAAGTAAGCCCAAATTAAAAGTCGATGTGTCAGGTCTAACATGAAACTACCTCGGCACCTCTTGCATTAAACTCTTTGAAAGTTAAATATTGTTTTCCTTCATTGTCTGGTTGTAAAAGAACTCAAATTATCTATTTGTTACTATTGTATGCATGCATAATCTTCCTTCACGAGCACAACAGCGTTTACTTCTAATTATGAAACAGGCAAAAGCTACACTAAAAACACAACTAAATTGGAAGATAATGCACCTCATGGTCATTACCCAACTCACCTTCATTCGGGAGAGACTTTGTTCAAAACTTTTCTGTACACAATGGTTCTGCATATATCTAAAATAAGTTAAAATATGTTTACCTGTAATCAACTTGAAATGACTGCAAGGTATTAAGTACATTATGTGGATACAAGTAGATTTCTTGTGATTCAAAAGAATTTTCAGGTTTCAAACTGACCCAACCTAACTTAAACCTAACCTACAAGAACCTGAACTAACCTACCCGACCTAACCTAATCTAATCAAACCTAACCTTCCCTAACCTTTCCTAACCTCACCTAAGCTAACCTAAACAAACCTGAACTAACCTAACTTAACCAAACCTTACTTAACCTAACCTAACCTTATCTAACCAAACAGAGTAGAACCTAACCAAACCTAAGTAAATGAGCGCTGACGTAAAAGGGTTTAACCCACTTAGACTCGCAACTTTTTGCAACCTTTGAAAACTTTTTTCCTCTATACCTTCTCGAATTTTAATACTGTACCCATTTTTTGTTTTCCATCAGCACCTATCAAATACCTTTTAGCTACTGAAGCATCATTGAAAAAAAATGTTCTGAGATATGCTGCAAATATTAAGCACTCTGTTGATATAATCAATTCCGAACTAATGCGAATGTAAGTCATTTTTTATCTTCATGCAACTCATGAAGGATAAATAGTTTCTTTTATCTCAATCAGAGGCAATAGTAAATTCATAAATTCATTAAACATGAAAAAATATAAAAATATTATTCTTAACCAATCGAATTGTAATGCGCATTCAGAATCAGCTTTACTCGATATTATGTAATGACATATGAGAACTCCATGAAATATTTATTAGATTTACATTGCAGCTGGAGTTCATCGAAGCGTTTCGGCGAGTACCACAGAAAATCATTTGGAAGTACGAAGCTGAAGACTTGGATTTGCCGCCAAAAATATTAAAAAGGGATTGGCTTCCGCAGCAAGACATTCTTGGTGAGGGATTTCAATGACAAAATATCCATTTATTTCTTCGTAATCTTCAGATACATCTTCTGTATTAATATTAAGAGGACTGTATTAATTCCAACCATTTCAACAGAGCCACATGGGCTGGTACATGTTGCCGACATCAAGGAATAAAAGTCCTACCTGCAATTTTCGTATTCGATTCAGTGTTTTATAACAATCCACTTGCACTGAAAACGACCTGAATTAAACGTAATGGGATTTTTTGACTGCTATGTAGCTATGGTGGAACATGGTTCAACCCCATCAGGATTATATACGCCACATTGTATGTTTCAGCTCACCCTAAAACTCGAGTGTACATCTCCCACTGCGGGATCCAGAGTACCCAAGAGGCGAAGTACCACGGTGTCCCAGTGCTCGCTGTACCAGTTGCCTTCGACCAGCCCCGGAACGCTGCTCGGATGGTGCGCAAGAACATCGCAGTATCTCTGTCGTGGGACACGCTCACTGCTGACGACATCGTCCACGCCCTCAACGTGCTCGTGAACGACACCAGGTGAGTGTAGTAGGTAAATAATGATATGAAGGGAAGGTGGAAAGAAAACATCGCTCAAACTTATGAGAAATGTCAGTTGAATTAGGGCTGGACTGACGAGAATATAATTTTCTCATTCATCAGCATGAAAAGTTTCGAGCCGGAGGAGATAGTGTTAACAGCACACGATTATGTGTAGTTCAAATACACAAGACGAAAATAACACTTGCAGACAGGGATGGCAATTTTCAATTCCTCTGTAAATTTCTGCATCAGGGAATGGAATAAATTGTGAATTTGTGGTCACTAAACTTTACGCACCGCTCTTGTTAGTTGGTTACAGGAACCAACTTTGCGCTGCAAACGATCCGGCGTAAAACCAATGCCCTCCATAACACAAAGCTGTTTTCTCCCCCAATTCAGGGATTTTACGTGAAATTTGATATAATTACTATTCTGTTTAGCAGTTCCCTTCACTTTGCCATGAAATATTTGAGTAAGTCAAAACTATGGTAACATTCAGCATCGAATTTAGAAAATATTTCGCATAGAATGAATTTTATTTTTCGGCGTGAAGGTGAATTATACCAAAAAATGTTTATTATCAGTACAGTCACGTATACCAAAATTAATTCACTATCCCCATTATTATCAGTCCCAGCCATTAAGTTTTTCCACTAATAGTCAATATATTTCTGAATTTAATTTACAATGTAGAATAATTTGACATTATTTAACCAAAATGTTTTTGCCTCAGTTACTCTCAGCGTATGAAGCAGTTGTCAGCAGTACTGCAAGACCAAATGGAGAGTCCGGGGGAGCGAGCTGTGTGGTGGATAGAGTACGTCATCCGCCACCGGGGGGCGCCGCACCTGCAGTACACCGGCAAACAGCTCCACTTCCTGCAGTACATTTGTGCCGACGTCATTGCTTTCTTGATCGTGTGCTTGTATATCGGATACAGACTCATCAAGGCGGCGATTTTTTTCCTTATGAGGAGGTGGTTTCCGCGAACAGAAACGAAGAAGCTGAAAAAACATTAGCTTTCGAGAACGTAAAATGAGCAAAAATGACAAATTGATTTGAATTCAGTCATGACGAAAGTTTTTGATTTAGTTCTATTGCTTTCATTTAAAAAGTTTAACTAATAGAAGCATTGAGTTTTTTGAAGGATATTAAACTATTATTTATCTATAACCACCTCTATTGGAGATATTTTTGTTCACTGTAATTGAAACTTTAGACTTGATTGACTCTCGCAACCTCACGTTTATTAGCTCTCATTGTTATTGGGAGACCTAACCAGTCTCGTAGAAGATATACCGTAGCAAAACCAAATCGTTCATATGCGTCGTAAACTCAACTAATAAATTGCAAAATGAATCAACTCTAAGGTGAACAAATCCCTGCTTGATGATAAACAGGGAATTAGCTTAATTCATCACACTGATGAAGCTAAATTTGTATTTAGTATGACTAATAAATGAGGTCATAGCAGAAATTTGCGTTCTTATGAAGTTTCTGTTACCCCTATAGTGATATTGAAAATTGTTACTACATACATTTGTTGTGCTTCATTGTCTATGATGTCATTATTCAACACTAGCTTTGACTTGCAACGAATTAACTTCCTATTCTCAACTCGCAGTATTTTAAAGTAGTGCAAGAATAAATAGTTTCTGAAACACAAATACCTGCACGCATGCGGGTCAAACAGCACCAAGCTCACTGGAGAAGAAACACAAACTTTTCTTCGAGGCGCCGCATCCGAGTCCTGCGCCTCAAACTCAATATGGCGTCTTCCACCTGTTTGTGCAGACTGGATTATTTATTTTTGCGCCCTGCGAAAAATTCCACTGGTTTTTTCCCGGAGGAATTGAAGGTTTACCGATTTGAAGACGGCAACAAGACCGACCTTTTTTTTTCTATTGACTATTTCAGAAGCATGAAAAACTTGTCCCTTTGCAATGCGGTTGTCATTAGATTTAGGTTGCAGACATATTTTTCTGAAATATAGAGGTAATTTGGGAATAAATTCACTATACTAAATCGTTCATGCTACTTCTGTAGTCTGCTTCAAAAAAATGAATTTATATTTGACGTAACCGTAAAATTTATGAAGGAAACCCCCATTTTGATATTTATTATATGTATGCTGAGAATAACAGGTATAACATTGCAAGTGCAGCATACAAACAAGTGAAATTCGGTTTATTGGGAGTGTACACTTCGTGCGAAACAAAATATGTAGAAAAATGTTATTTACGTTCAAAATACAAGCATTGAAACCGTTTGTTACAAGTCCTGAATAAAATATTAAATTGAACAGGTCTTTGTGGGCTGAATGAATGCATAAACCGGCCATATTGGAAAGATATGCCGTATTTTGGATTTTACAACGCGGGAATTATCATGGGTATTTCTGTTTCTAATCTACGTGTCATGTCGGTTTACTACTTGGCATTCTCTACTTGCACTACTGAAATGTTTGACTCTGAAGAGCGTTTCTTTCACATTGACACAGTTCCTTTCGTAACTTTCCAAACCCGATTCGGAAACAAATAATGCAATGCATCGTTTATTGGGCAGTCTCAGCAAAGTACCTTCCAACAATACACCGACCCTAAATCATGCGACTGAATTATTCCGTCATTAAAAAATTGCAGCTCTGTCTTACAGTGAGCCCTCACCTCAGCCATATTAGTAATTACTAGCAGGACCCTTGGAAATTCCACGGACAATGCCATCGTTACGCTAGGTGGAGCCGTGAAAAAATTCGATCAACATTACGTTACCAATTTGCACATAACATTCTAACCGAACCAATCGTGATACTAAATCGAACGTAGAAAAACCGTGGACCCATGGAAAAATTCCGTCAACATTACCTAACCTATCATATCCTAGCTTACCTTAACCGAACCTCTCGTGATAATATGTCAAACATAAAAAAACGTGGACCAGTGAAAAAATTTCGGTCTACAATACCTTACCAATTTTAACATAAAATTCTAACCTATCCTATCCTAACCGAACCGATCCTGAAAATATGTCGAACATAAAAAACCGTGGACCTCTGAAAAAATTCAGTCAACATTACCTAACCTTTGTCAACATAACCTATCTCAACTTAACATTTCCTAACCTACTTTAACCGAACCTATCCTGATTATATGTCAAAAGTAAAAAAAACCGTGGATCTATGAAAAAATTTCATCAACATTACCTAACAAATTTAAACATAACATATTCTGTCCTAAGCTATCCTGACCTAACATATTCTAACCTATCTCTTCCTGACCCATGCAAACCGAACATATCATAATAATATGTCAAACATAAAAAACATGGGCTCGCGAAAAATTCCGTGAACATTACCTAACATTTGCTAACCTAACCCATCCGAACCTATCCTATCTTTGCCTATCCTATCCTAACCTAACCTAATTTAAACCATACTAGTCTATCCTTTCATGCATCATTTCAATTGTTATAATCAATGGGTTAAGCAATGTCATCGTTTAGCTAGGTGGATCCGTGAAAAAAATCCGTCAACATTACCTAACAAATTCGAACAT
>JACJUY010000132.1:331424-348590 GCA_014220935.1 Platorchestia sp. MABIK
GCACACACGAGTATTGGAATACCCATGTCACTAGTCGAAAAGAAATGATTGAGGGCAATGTACTCCTAATGTTGCTTAATCTACATTTGATGATACATGTAATTATAATTATGAGAGAAAACACAATTTCATGCACGATGCATTTTCATTGTGGGATAAAAATACTTTTGACAGTTTACATGTACATGACATAAAACTTTGACATTCTTGACGCCAGGAAGTATTATTCGAATTGCATGTTTCGGCAGATGTTTAAAAATACAATTTCAAAGAAGCATGAAAAAATATTAGTATAAGCATGAGGACCACAAAAATTACAAGTTTTGTATGTCTAATTCAAATTTTTTTAACATAACGCTCATTAGTTAAGCATTTTATTTAAGTATAAATGGATGATCACACAACAAATTTAGAGTTGTTTTTTTTACATGGATGCTTTACAATAATAAAGAGATGACGAGTTAGGTATTGAAAAAATTTGAGAGTGAACAGAAAAAAAGGACCGGTCTTTTTAGTTAAAATGCCAGTTGTCAGCCTAGTACACACACATATGTGCATATGTACATGAAAATATATACACATTTGCATGCACATACATACCTACGTACACACACCCAACACGCATACATACATAAATACATATCTACGCATCTAGGCAATCACAGTACATATGCGTTCTACAAAAAAGCTGTGCGATGAACTGAAATATAAGAAAATGAGCAAAGGACGTTCGTGACAGCTTTTTCAGTATGTGTTACAGCTAACAATTTCTAATGGAATATCGAAGTGATGTTTAACTAAATATTGAAACGAAAAGATCATCGGTTAATAAGCGTCTTATTTATCCTCTGTGGGTGATCGCGCAACAAATTTATATAAATATTTTTATAAATGCTTTACAATAATGAAGTGAAATGAAGATTACGTAGTGACACATACACCCAATACACAAGTAAGCATGTGCGCAAATATCAGCGTAAACTAGTCAGTATAAACTAGTATTTCAATCGAGTGACTCTGAGAAAATTTCTTTTGTCACGGCATGAATTTTATGAAATTTTCGTACTAAAAGTAGTGGCACAAAACAGTCTTCATGAGTCAGAAACATGAAAACGATTATTCTACAACGGTTCCCAAGTACAGAATAATCCTAGGAGCGGTTGTTGTAATATACTCTAGAGCGTAAGAGATGGTATGATAATATGCACTACACTAGCTTAACAAGAGCATTTTTGAACGTGAATAAGAAAGAAGATATGTATGCTCTATAAGGGTATCATATTAGAGAGAAAAAAAAATCACATTATCTCTGATGTATGGTGTAGAATGTCTGCAATTGATAAACACACATAGATACCATGACGGTCTAGTTTGATGCTTGCACAAAACGGAGAGGAAAGACATAAAATGCATATTCAGCTGGTTTATTTAGTTTGAATAGAGCTTGTTAATTCATGAAAACAATAAAGATTATGAACTTTGTGGGTTGAAAACATAACATTTAACACGTACAAGACATTTAAGCTTTGGATTGCTTTACAACAATAAAATGAAATGATGTGCTGGGTAGTGTTAGAAGTTGGGATTGAAAAAAAGGGCGGTATGTATTGTTTATATGCTAGTTGCTAGTCAAGTGCACACAGGTGCATGCGCACATATGCACACCCATATGCGCACATACACCCATGTACGCACACACATATACAAGTAAGCATGTTTGCAAATCCCAGCGAATGGGCGATCAAATCATAATACCTACGCACACTTAAAAACTGTTGTGTAATGTCTTGAATTATAAAACAATGAGCGAGGGAGATTATTCAGCAATGGAGATACCAGGCAAATGAGATTCGTCAATACTTATTCAGTATGTTTTGTAACTAAGAGTTATTTTTGAGACGCTAGAAGACGAGTTATTTTGGCTTTAAATTCTCTCGGTCTTTGAGGGATTTTAATACTCAGAGGAAGTTTGTTCCACAGTAAGGCGCCTGATATGGACTGAGCCTTCTGCCCTGAGTGAGAGGAACGATAGTTGACTAAGACATTATTGTTTCTGTTCGGCTTTTGGTTGGTTACAGTGGGTGGATTGAAACGCACCATCTCAGCATTGCTCTGAGGAGTATTAATATATAGATAATATTAATAATTAAGCGTATTAATATATAGATAATCTACAGGGCATTGAAATTTTGAACGAAACGTTTTGTCACAAAACAATCAGGAATTAACGTAAGTAATTTTTGAAGAAAAAAAAAAGTTTATCAACTTTTTTCAGGTTTTTTCAAAAACTAAAGGAAGCGATTGCTGCAAAGTAATAGTACTGAAAGCCGTTTAGTATCAGTAGTAGTAGTATTGGTAATATTAGTACACCTGACTTCTCTTATTTTACGTTTTGTATGAATTTGGCCTTCACATCATTTGAGCAATTTTTTACCATATATTCTGAATTCAACTTCTCCATCAAGAAACTAATCGCTTTGTTCTCTTGTATTTCATGTTGGCTAGAAGTTTAGACTCGTAAAATCACTAAATTATGAGATATGAGACCAACTTTTGAATATTGATAGGGTATAGAGTTATATCATCGGTATACCTGTCTCTCGTACCTATTTTCGGCCTTCACTTGGTTGAAAGTTCCCTGAAAGATTGAGAAGAAAGTCAACCACAGCTGAACGAAATAAAATTACGATGAGTTTAATCAACGAACGATGTAACTGTGCAGTCTTCTGAAAAAAATGAAAAAATTGATAAATTTGGAGGTCCTAACGTCTGTTTGAGAACACCAATATTTCTCATCAAGACGTGACTGGGCAAAAATTCTTCTCCCGAAGATATCAAAAGCCTCAGTTTCAATGGTTAGCAGCTGCAGCGGCACTTACCGTCCTGATCTTTATCTGATAGGCAGTGGTTCTAGCAGACCAGCTGTTTCTCACTCATTCAGAGGCATACTTTGAGCGATATGGTAAGAACCTGACAATGGTTGATTGCTTGAATATCTGACGACGTCAATGGAACTGTGTGATCCACGTGATGTGTATGCTGACAGCACGTGTTACGATGCATCAAAAAGTGGAAGTTCAATCGTTTTA
Source organism: Platorchestia sp. MABIK (assembly GCA_014220935.1). Taxonomy (NCBI): domain Eukaryota; kingdom Metazoa; phylum Arthropoda; class Malacostraca; order Amphipoda; family Talitridae; genus Platorchestia; species Platorchestia sp. MABIK. The sequence continues at coordinate 334,514 of JACJUY010000132.1, forward strand.
GTATTAACTTCGAAAAATAATTACGAAATTTCACTAGATTTCAAATGATCAGGCTGTATTAACCAAAGTTTAATGAGTTAAGATGAAGCCTTATCTTTGACTGATTTTTTGCTTGAAATACTTGAGTGGCGTTGAGGTCTTTTAACGAGGCTCCCCGACCTTTGTCTTTAACGTCAGCAAGTATTAGGAATAATACTTCAAAGAAAAAAAATTCTGGCAGTATGTCAGAGAAAACCTTTGTAATCATTGAAACGGTTTTTGCCTACGATTTCAAAAACAATCAAAATTAGTACTTTTAGAGAACTGTTTTCTTTGGCGCTGTTAAGTTAGATAGAATACTTTGCTTTTTGCATTCGTTCTGTGAACATGTACGATGCTACAGCCTGAACTCCAGTTTTACACAGAACATCTTTTGATATGTAGGCAAATGAGACAAAATTATGTTTTTTCACATATAGGACCAATACTCAGGCACTGGTTCAGATTAGTACATAATTTTGCTGAAACGTGCTCAGGTAACTGCTCCGTAATCATTGAAAACAATGTTTCCTCAACTCGTACTGCGTTCGTAATAGGTAGCTTACTACAAAATTTTCAGATTCTTATTCCTCTGAAAATACAAATGTACAATGTGCCGAAATTTTTCATGTGCCTATTTCAAGTCATAACTAAATTGGTCAATATTGATTTTAGGCCTTTCACGGAAATTAATAATTCCGTTCCATAGAATCACTAAAGGAACACATTTAAGAACGTTTTACATGAATGACATTCTGCTCGCTGATGCGTCATTTTTGAGATGTAACAATAATTACGTTCAGATAGGAATAACATTATATGGTCGGTTGCTTAGTCGCCGCATTGTTGGGTGACGCCCACTTTTCTGGCGTGACACGCCCACTTGTTGGCGCGAAAATAACAGCCTCGGTTTGGGTAAGTTAAGGTAAGCTATTTTAAGTTGATTTATGTTATTTTACGTTAGTTTATTGAACTAACCTACCGTAACCTACCCTAACCTCACCCATCATTACATTAATACCGTATTACAGCATATTTACGTGTCCGTTCCTTCAATTTTATTTACGACGTTCTTATAACTTCAAAGTTGAATAACTCTGAAACAACGCATCAGCGAGCAGAATGTCATTCGTGTAAAACGTTTTTAAATGTGTTTCTATAGTGGTTCATTGCCACGGAATTATTAATTTCCGTGAAAGACCTAAAATCAAAATTGACCACGAAATTTTGCAGGAAGAAACTGACTAACAGTTCGAGACATTAGAATAGATGACAAGTTTTTTAATGAACGTAAATACTTAAAGGAAGACAGTGTTCAAAATGATATTATGGGTCAATCTGTAGCCGTGTCTGCGTGTTGCGTCGTACTGGCATTGGCAAAAAATGGTGAAAATCCCGGTTGCTTCTCAAAAGTCTCGAATGAATTGTTTTCTCAAAACGGGATTCTTAAATTTGACCGCTAATGGACCTCCGAATCTTACAACATTCATTCTGGATAATACATGGGGCAACGGTCAAAGTAAAGGTGAAGACCCAAATTGCTCTAATCTGTTGAGTGACAGCCTGTCCACCGGGAACAGTACCGATGCACCTCAAAAAGCGTAGGTTCCTGTACCAGATTTACCAATTTATAAGAAGAAAGGAGCTACTTCAATAGCTGGTGAATATTTGCTCTTTACAGCCAAACAGGGAAATGTCGGGATCGTAGACCAGAAGGATTGTTTAGCGAATGAACGTGATATTCTAGACCTGTGTAAACTTTCAACCACCTTAATTGAGAGTAAGATGGTTAAATTATGATCTACTGACTATGAAAAACTTTAGAAATCCCAGTCCCGGATACTGAAAGATCAGAGTCAAAAGAATTAAAATTCAAATGGATGAGCAGTCAGGTGAGATTGTCGTTGACTTTGAGCTCACCTCTTCCTAGCTGATGAATCTGAATATTACACTTTGTTGAGGAGAGAACAATAATCGATTTTATAATTCTTGTTGCAAGCATAATGTTAATTAGATTGAAACAAACCACTTTTCTTCCATGCACTTTTTATCGCAAATGAGTATTTAACGAGTTATAGCGGTATGTGAGTTTTCGCTTAACGTAGCTCGGATACGCTCGAATGAACGTCGAATGAACGTTAGATTGGCACGAAACACAAGTAGACATCACCGCAGTTTTGATGTAACTCTCGGCATTTGAATTATTAGCAGTCTTCTTCACCGTTATAAGAAGCAAGCGACCACCGCTATAACTCGTTAAATAATCACTTCCGACGGAAAGTAAATAAAAAAAGTTGTATTTTTAAATCTAATTACCATAAATCAAGCGACAACAATTCGAAAATCAATTACTGTCTTCTCTTCAACATTTACCGAATATTACCATTTCGAATCCTTCAACAGTAAGTTTGAGACTCAACTTTTGCGGTCGAAATTAATTTATGTAAATATAAGATCATGTGTATGCAGTCAATTGTGAGTGGACTTATTTCGAGTAAAATAAATTGATATTAATAAAAGAGGGTCTCTGGCATCAGAGACCGTAGTCTCGAAAAGTTAATAAGTAATGTTAAAATTTATCGCTGTATTTAGTTAACCTCATCGATCGCCTACACCCAACATCAGCTTCGTGATATTTATCAACTCTCTAGGTAGCGTTGCCCGAGCTTCTAGGAACGTGCATCTAATTGTGGTTCTTGCGAGGGAGGGTGAAAGAAACACACATCTATCTCTTTAATTTACTGGGATGAAAGGCAAATACTGAAATGATTGGAGCACCCTCGGAACGGACGCTCAACCCGTTGGCCACTCGACAAGGACTTAGACTACAGGAGCGCTTTACGATAGTACAACCTTCGTTAATGACTCGCGCTTTGATCGCTTAAGTTGACACCCGATCCATGGACTATTATCCCTCCGATACCGACCCATGAACACAAACCCGCGATACTGAACTGGATCGACTCTTTCCAACAAGACAAACCCTTAGCTTAGATTTCACTATCACCGATAACCGTGAAGATGAATATTTTCTTAGTCCGAACTCGCGTTCGACCTAATCGACTCTCTGCCCTCTTTTTCTCTTGACCGCTCTGCAGCGCCGTTCAACCGTTGGTCATACCTGACAGACTCCTCTTGGACAGGCCACGTCCAAGGTGGGAGGGGGTCAGACAGGGGGGATGGGATATCTTTTCGCCGTCGCTCTGGCCTTCGGTGTACCATAGTTAGTAAATGTAACTATGTACCATAGTTATGTACATAGTTATGTGTACCATAACTATGTACCATAGTTTAGTCTTGGCGCAGCCAACACTAAATGTTTCCGATGTTAATTAGCTACACCTAATTTATACTGAGCACACCAATTCAAGCTTCCCGACAGCGTGAGACCTACCCAGAATAAACAGAATGAAAATGTTTTTATTCACATCTCATTGGAAATTCGAGGAATTTAAAAATATTTTTAGACCAGCTATCAGGAAATTTTGATGTATTAGTGTCGAGTGAGACCTGACTGAGTGACGTTACTCTGGTGTAAAGTGCCGGTCGTGTCGCCTACCTGGCATGCAGGTGGTGGGCGTGCAGGCGGTGGGGGGAGGAACCTAGTAAATTAACGCGATGTTCGGATGACTTTAAATCTTGGATAGTGACGATTGACCATCAGGAAAAAATCCACAAGGTGATTGGAATCTACAGCCCCGCATTAAATTCGGTAGCTGATTCCAGTGATGCTTTCTTTAATTTTCTAAATTTACTTGAGACTCAGACCCTTACTTTCATATTAGGGGATTTCAATTTAAATTTATGCGCTGCGGAATGCGATTTTTACTGTCTCAATGCGATCTTTGTCGTATTTTGAAATGATTTCTTTGCCTAGTCGTGTCACTGCGGTCTCTGCTACCCTACTTGACCATACATGCACTAATGTTATGACTTCACAAGCTGTGGGGCTTTCCCGGTTCATGTTTCGGACAATTATCCTGTTTTTAAATTCTTACAGACAACCTTACCCGACTACTCTTCTGTACGTATTCAGTTTAGAGATCTTTCTGTTGCCAACCTAACTGGCTTGCGTTCTGCTGTCTCAACCTTTTTCAGTGCGTATACTTTAGATCTCAATGATGATGTCCATGATCAGTGTAGTCGATTTCGTCAGTGTCTGTTTGACTTATATGATAAAGCATGTCCAATTAGAACGAAAAAAATTCCGTAAAAGCATGAAACGCCCATGACTAGCGTTTACAATCCTGGGACAAAATGAAAATCCGGGAAGCCCGGGATTTCAGGAAGACCATCCCGGAAATTCCCGGGATCCCCGGATTTCTTTATATTTTAACATTTACGCTACTGTAATTTGTAACCCATGCCCATCACAGTATTTGGCGATTTAAGGAACGAAAAACCTTTATCTGAGAATGATTCTCTAATGAATTCAATCTTTGTAACTGTATTTACTGACACGCCATCAACTGCTTCAAGCTTTAATGCACCTGTACGAAAGGTGTTATTTATATGTCCCCTCAGGGGGATACAACTATTGTTTCTATGGGTATGATCACTCCCAGGGGAATTATGTAAAATTCCGACCTGAAGGTTAGGTAGGCCTTCTTTTCGTTGAATAGAATAAGTTTTTTTCTCTTGTTACGAATCTTAACTCCATACTAAATGGTGCCTTCTTCCTTCCTCTCTTTGGATCTCATTTGTTGAGGATAGGGAGGCTTAAACTAACTAATAATCTAATAATCTAATAATCTAATCTTGTTACGAACCATTTTTTTCCGGTTCACTGCTGTCCTGTTTTTCAGCCCCTATTGCTTTCTTCTTCAATTTTTATCTTGTTTCATAAACTTTGTTCTTAGCTTAATGCATTTATACGCCTTGTGCGTCTTTCCTCTCTTTGAACTTCTTTGTTGTGGTACAGGGAGACTAAAACTTTCTGTAGTCAATCAATCTTTTTATTTGTGTTCGTTTAGGCTTAGTGCTTTCACAACTGCTTTCCCTTGCATGTGGGCGCTTTGTTCCAATACGAATTCTTTTTTCTCAGCTACAAGTTGACGCAACTGGGTCTACAATTTCGGGCTTCACTATGTTGTGTTTACTCTTTAGGTGATGTAACAAACCACTGGTAGACCAGCCTTTGCAAAGTACGCTCTTGCCGCACTTTGCACACTTCGCACTTTCTCCAGTTGTATCTTTAACATAGTACCGCCACACAAAGACTAGTTTCTACAACATCGGCCGTTGCCATCGTATCTATTACAGTCTATTTTTTATTACCCTCAAAATATATTATGATGCAATGGTTGAACTATATTCGGTGACAGTGTAGCCTACACTGTGTAGTGATGTAAATTTCAATAATATCAAGGCTAAAGTCCCATCTTGAGCTCTCTAATTGATAAAACAATTAAACAGTATAATTTAATTTTATTTTCTCATTCTTATCTTGAAATATATACTATTTAGAATCCCCGAAATTCCCGGGAAAAAAGAAATTCCCGGTCCGGGAAATTTCAGTCCCAAATCATCCGAGATCCCGGAATCCTGGTATGCAAACCCTGCCCATGGCTGACGGCGGATGTTTTCGGAAGCATCAATAGAAAAAGCGAGGTTTTATACGTGGGGCCTCTGTTTAAACACGTATAAAAATTACCGAAACAGCGCATTAAACCAAAAGAGCCAAAAAATTAGTTCGCTAATGATCGCTTTAATTCATGTGTCTCAAAAGCTAAACTCACATGAAAGTGCATAAATAGGATCCTGCGTGGTAGTGACAGATCGCCGGGTGATTAGTTTTGTAAAATAACTATGGTACATCGATCGAGAAGTAGCGGACAAATTCGATGAATATTTTCTGACTGTGGCTGCTAGGCTTGATGCTGATATTCCCTGGGCTTACATTGATTCACGTTCTACTTGCCCCGTCAGTGTAATTTCTTTGGTTATCTTCTGACTGATGAATGGGAAATAATGGGCATAATTAACTCATTTAAAACTAAATCAAGTAATATCACTGCTCTCCCAATCTGTGCTTACAAAGGGGTGTTTCTGTTGTATTTTTTTCTGTATTTCTGCTGTTTTATCCGACCTGATTAATTTTTTTGTTACTATGGGTGTTTCCCTGAACTGCTTTGAAGTAACTCGAGTAATTCCAGTTCTTTCGAAAGGATTGAAAAATTCTGTTTCTAATTATAGACCAATTTCACCAATGTGTATATTGAGGAAAACCTTTGGGTGCGCAATTCAGCCCAGAATGGCATACAATCTGTCCGAGCATTCAAAACTCATACATTTTTTACATTGAATGCTAAAATCTTTTTCTTCATTGCATTAATATTATCTAAGTTAGCATTGAACTCTGAGAGTGTATGTAAAATGAGTGTACTGTTTTTTGGTCTTTTTCAATATTTAAGATAAATCATAATTGATTTGTCAAGTTGGGGTCAAAGTAATGTCCGATTTTCGAAAAGATGTCTAAAATTAGATTTGTCAAATACTTACTTTCTGTTATAAGTGAAATATATTTCTGTGGCTAAGCTAAGCCCGTGATTCTGTTTCACAGTATTGCTGATACGTTCACATTTTCTATAAATATTAGCAACCATGTTTGTTTCATCTAAAGGTCATATATAAATGTTCTGTATGAGTTTCCTAAAGTTGTCAATGCAATTGTGGCAGCAAAGTTTGTTCAGAACACTTAAAAGAATGTTGTATTGAATAAAAGAAGTTGCAAGTGGTGATTTTCTCGTTTTAGAAGTGGTAATAAATTCTGATAGTAAAATGTTCTAGCATCCGAGAATCCATCTGCTACTCGTAAAGAAATTGCAGAAGAGTTAGACATGGCCCATGCAACCTGTTTCTGATTTCCATTTGCTCAGAAGACTGCAGAACCATTTTAGTGAACTTATGTCAACAACTAGAGAAGAGATCGGTTAAGAGTTGAATTTGTATTGCAATTCTAAGCTTACAAAATTTTACAAGCAAGGCATTTATAAGATTGTTGAATGGTGGAATGAGGTCATTGAAAGCAATTGTATGTTAATGAATAAATGTTCCTATGATCATTCTCACATTAATTTAGATGTTTAGATCAGAAATTACTTTTGCCCCCAACATGATAGAAAATTAAGAATAGAAGTGAAGCATCGAAAATCATCAGAACGATTTTTAATATAAGTACCAATGCTACTGAAAGATGAAAAAAAATGTGTAAAGTCACTTCCCAATCGCCTAGCAGCAAGTTGTTTCGCTGATTCATTTGGTACAATTTGTACCAATTGTGTCAAAAACATTTGGTACAATTTTCAAGGAAATTTATCATAGCGCCAGTTTCTTCATTGCTAATACGGGAAAAAATTGCATGGCGTCGGCACGGAAATGGTTTGACCATCGATAAAATACATGATATCATACAAAATTTATCAGTATGCTCTATTACAGTCTTTTAGACTGTGATCAATCGAGATCGGATGAAGTTGAAAAATCACCGTTCTCCTCCGAAAGAAAAAATTGTAAAATATTTGTGGAACAATCAAAACTTGAAAAATAGATTCTGATTTTCTGTATTTGTTCATCGGGAACTGAATAAGAAAATAAATGTAAATGAAAAGGTTAACTATTTCATGGCGTTTGTCTGAGCTCAACTTTCTTGCAAGAACTTCTTCTGAGAAAATGTTCTAAATTTGCATCACAAAATGTGACTTGATTAAAAGGATGCAGCGCATATTTTATTGTTGAATCGTGATTTAGCTTGTTCTGGATATTGAACTCATGACGTTATTTTGTTGTGCTTAATGAAGACCGTCCAATAAGTAAATAGTTTCAGACAAACAAGAAACTTTCAAACGCATTACAAGAGAAAACAAGTCGGCTACTTGAAGTTCAAGGCGGCAAAACTTAATTTTTCAGGTTTTTTTTCTGCTTTCAATCCTGCTTTTCAAATCTAATACGGCGTCTCTCACCTCTTTGTGAATCCAAGATCATTGAATTTGGCGCTCGGAGAAAATTTCAAAAGGTTTTCTTCCTTGGAGTTAAGCGATTACACAGATTTGATGACGACCTGCTTATGTTTTTTACCGTCGACTATTTCGGGAACACGAAGAGCTTGTTCTATCTGCAATACCGATGTTACACGTGATAGAAATGGAAAAGCATTCATATTAAAAAATTTTCAAGAAAATATCCTACATTTCTCATTGAAAGTGATTATGTGATAGCACTTCAATTGTGGTAAACCAGCAAAAGAAGCTCCAAATTTTAATTTCGGTCTCTGGAAGAAATTGTTTTTATGGGTATTAACTTTTAAAGCTGACCAATAGAGTGAGAAAACTCTGTGTACACTTAAGTTTCTCGAGTTTTAGTTTAAGAACTTTCGAATAGAAATAACTTTTTCTTCCCATTGAACTCTGTTTACTTTTTAGTTGAAAATAAATATTTTCCTACGATTTGGATGTTGAAGTGAAATAAATATATTGAAAGACTAAAAGTCTTTTACGGTCAAAAAATCCTTTTGTTGAATTGTTTCCGAAATTCACTTTACAAAATGATTATTTTGCTGACACTCTGTCAACTATTTAATTAAATTTTAAATGATTAAGGTATTTCGACTTGAATTGAAGCAAGCAAGCTGTGGATAATATTGAAAGTTAATTGAGGATTGCTCAATTAAAAGGGCAACATCAAGAATACATCATGTAGAAAAATGGATAAATTACTAACACTGTCATCTTACGAAACAGGATTTTCCTGTTTAATTATTTTAAAAAATGTTCATCATTGTACTTCTTATCTATGAACCAGAACAAGGAAGAATATTTAAACACTTAAACATAAAATGATTCATTATTCCCATAGGCTAAAAGTTTTTCAAGAAGATTGATAATTAGCTGAAAATATTGGCTTCTACGACCATAACTAAAAATTTGAATATCGTGCGAATTCTTATTTGTAATTAATTGGGACATTGAGATGAGGACACAATTTTCAACACGATATTTCTCAACGAAATATGAGAAAGTCATGCGCAGAATTTCGTATCTGTGGAGAATGGGAAACATTGGAAACTATTACATTGTTTAAATTTTTAGTTACTTTCAATGATGTGTTGTCATTAATTATTTAAAGTTTCTCGAAGTCTCAATGACATAATTAAAAAAAAATTAAATGACGCATGCTTTTCGAATTTTACTTCTAGTTACCATTAACAATCTATAGAACGATTTTCCTGTAGAATTACAAATACGGCTGGAAGCTAGAGAGCAGTGTGGTTGTTTACTATGTCATGCTACGGAGAGGTGATAGCAGCAGCTAGATGACCCACTTCCCGTTTCCCTGTGACCAGTTCACGCATTAAAAGATCTAATACGTGAAAAAAAGATTACTTTTAACAGGCTCTGCCGAAAAACATCGAGCTCAAGTAAGCACAATGACGCTGGGCAGTCTTGTCATACAAAGAGAATGCATTCGCTGAATGCATAAGCCTTTCTTTTGTGCTACCGCGTAAGACTCTCTAATCACGCAGTGTGTGGCAAAATTTATTTCTCAAATGAAGATGGGCAAGGTCAGGGTCTCGACGTGTGCCATATTTGGAACTGTACGACCAATTTTTTTAAGTGATCTGAAACTCACTACAGACTCACTACTTATCAGAGAGTTATTGGCTGTAAAGACACGCGTATTCCGAGAGCGGTGATAACCTTCAGTCTCTGGGTTAGCTGCTTAATTGAGTGTACACAGATTATGATCCATGCGTGCGAATCACGTGTTCAGAAACTCAGCTTATCATAAACTGAATCTAGACATTGAACTGCATCTTCTGAACGAAACAGATCAAAACTTCTTTAGTTAAAAAAGGTTTAGCTAAAACGAAAAACTTCAGAACAACCTTGTTCAGAACGACTTTGATTACGTAGACATATTTATGCTGTAATCTAATTTTGCCCCTAGTGGTGCTGCTATGTGTGCAACTTTATTGTAAAGAAGTACACTGATGCAGTGTATTATTTAACTGTACTAACTATGGTGTGCTAACAATTTAATTATATCTACGGATATTACAACTGAGGTTGGAAAGCAATGTTCAACTCTGTACTTGAGTTACGTAGAGTATAATTTATTCATGGGGGCTAACACATCGCATAATGTTGAGTATTTTTGCTGGGAGTTATAATACTCGACTGCTTGTGAAAAACAAAAAATTCGGTCAAGCACAGGCTCAGTTGGTAAATTTTCACCTAGCGGCTGAAAATAATGTTCATTCAACTAGGACAGGTCTAAATATTAATTTGCTCCAATACCTATTGTAAATTGTCTGAATCCCCATAAAAATTTAGATATGAAAATTTAAATATAAAAATTTAATTGTCTGAAGTCCCAGAGTATGCAAAGGAATTGAGGCATTTTCATCGATTACGTTTGATTCTTAACGAGCATCAGAGAAACAAGAAGCTGATCATGTTTTATGATAAGCACTGCAGATAGGCTTACACATAGAGAATAATCAGACCGCCGGCTCAGATATGACGCGAACTCGTGTCTTGAACTATGTTGAGGCGGTCACCAAGGTGGTTGGCGTTCATCAACGTGTGTCCCTAGCAAACGGACATGTCGCTGTTGGGAACGATGAAACTGCGATGAACGATCAAACCTTACGACGAAAGCATGAGCGTCTTCGAACGCTGCATTAACATCCTGACTTTTCTACTTGTACTTTGTTCTATTCTTTCTCTTCTTGACGCTGAAACTGCTTTCTTCCTGTTATTACATCCAGGCGCAGATCATATTTCTAGGTTAGTGAGCAATGACTGAATGAATGTATGAAGGTTATTTTTAAGAAAACTCTTCAAGAATTTTCTATAACTCCTCTTTGTTTTTTAGATTATTAGGTTATGTCTTGTTTTCGTATAGTATGTCATCAGGTTAAACTTAAAAAAGGTAACAGTAGAGCAAACTTTGAGTACATATTTAAACCTGAAAACAGTGCGTATTTCTTTCTCACGGTAACGTATATGGCAAGAGAAAATTAAATAATTGATATATGGTAAAATATTTGAAGGATGCCCAATATGGAAGATACCATCGTGTAAATTTTTACACTTTCAGGTTATGTCAAATTCAGTTCAGAAGAAGTCAGTTTACCTATCGTGTAGCTTGAGGTCATCGTCATTGGAATTTCAAGCATAAAAACATTTAAAAGTGTGAGATTAAATAGATAACTAACTAGCCATGCATTACATGTTTCTTCTGAGATGACTGGATGAACAGCAAGGGACAAGAATTCAAATGTACACACGAAAATACTTTTAGCGTCTAAGTGATATGTCACAGTGCGCTTGATGGTCTTGATTTAAGACTTATTGAAAATAAGATTGCAATTTTGAGCACTTCGTTGACGAGAAGTCCTCCGTTATTGGAGCGGGGAATGTAATTTGAAATCGGATCTTTTATTCGAGAGTGAAAACCTTCGTAGTATGTATGTGAAAAATTCCGTGGCTTGCTTGAATCGCCACACTTTTAGGAATTAAAAACAAAGGAAATCTTAAGAAAAATATCATATATAACTAGAAAACATTCCGGAGCTTAGATTCATCATTAATTCAAGTAAAAGATCATGATATCTCTGAAAAAAATGCTCATACCACATTAAACAGGAAAGATTAGAAACTTAAAAAATGATCAAAAATTTAAAATAAGGCATTGTTTAACAGGGTGTTTTCCGTTGACTACTTGCAAGAAATATGTACGAGCTCTCCGTATTGTGTAGGTTAGATTTTTGTGATTCAGCCAAAGTACTACTATTCTGATAAAAAATTTCGTGACATCAAACCAACGGTACACGATATTGATTTCCAATGCTACAAATGTTTCACTAACTCATTTTTTTCAATAATTTTAGGGTTGCTTCCTTTTTTTAGGACAAGCATGTGCTTTCCCTGAAATGCGAGCCTCTCTGACTTACTCTTACAGTTCTGTACAGTGCACATCGTCGTACGTCAGCAGGGGTCACGAAATTTTATAACTGAGTGGCAGAGCATGGAGGTAAAAGCTTCAGTATCGGGATGCAAGTAGCTCCCTCATCTTAATCTGTACCGAGCATTCATGCTAAAAATTGCAATTTTCCCATATAGTGTGTTATCGATTTCAAAATTTAAGACTCTAATTGAACTCCCTATGACCTCAGGATTTTAGAGGCGTAACATATTTTTCATCAAAATTGTAACACGAACAATACAAATGGTTCACATCTCTTCCATATAGTCAATTGATAATGACCTGTTTATTCAGTGCTCAATTTTCTTTTAATACATTTTTGCTTTTTTTATTTCTCTGATAATATAAGATTGACTTCCTCTCGATTTCCTTTGCTTGCATATTTCTGATAAGCTTCGTAGTTTAATGTTTAGATGATCAACTCAACTACACTTTTGATGCAGTGATTTCTGTGTTTACAGCTGGCGTTCGTGGAGGCGTTCAGGCGAGTGCCTCAAAAAGTCATCTGAAAATACGGTGGCTACATCGAGCTCCCTTCGAACGTTTTGCAGAGAGACTGCCTTCCGCAGCAAGACACACTGGGAGGGACACTCGTAAATCTAAAAACCATGATTCGTATGAGTATGAGAACCAAAACTTCTCCATAACCCGTTTATATTTCGATGGAAGAAAAATACGTCGTCAGAAAAGAATTTGCCCATTAAAATTTAATGAAGCGATTATACGAATTAAATTAGAGTCTAAAATATACTGTGAATTCGAGGAAGTCGCTAATCTTACATAGTTACATAAACCAATAGAGTTGATGCAAAAAGAAATCATGAAGATTGTTGTAATTTCGGTAAGGTTAAAGAAACTATTGCTACTTCGAGGTGAAATTTTTTTAGAAATATTTATACCTGCAGGTGTTCTGAAATTAATGGTTTTCGAAAACATCTATTCCACAGATTGTTTCGCTAAAAAAACCCTCTATTTGAATAGTAATGACTAATAACTAACTAATCATCCGATTTAAACGTCATTTTTTAAAAGGAGTTGCAAAAAATTACTTTAGGGCATTATAACAGGACAATTATTGTTTTATTCACACAAAACTCTGGTTAAGGCTACTTGAAGCCTGAGAAGGTATCCAAAACACTTTTTGGAAGAAATAGTAATCAATTATAATGATACTAATTGAATTCATTTTGTATCATGGATATGAATATAAAATTCGAAGCCATATTTGGAAAATAATCATTTAAATTTCATCTATAAGAACTTCATTTAATCCATAATAAAAATGAGATTTTATCTACTATCATCTTGGAAACTAGTTTTCCTAAAGCAATCTGGAATTTTTTTCATTCATCATTTTCACTACGCCCCTTATCATCCGTGGATTTTGGTCGAGAACACTGAACTCTGACATAATCTTCTCTCCTAAATCGTCCACAAATTAATCAAGTGAATTGACATTTTTCCGAGTTAAATAATGAACTTCAATATAACCCATCGCAGTCAAAGCGTTGAGCGGTGGAGTTGTGTGGACTTTTTTATAGATTTCGCACAAAAAGAAGTTACATGAAGTGAGGTCTGGGGACTTGAACAGCCACTCCTGGCCATGTCAACACTGATGAAACGATTTTGAGACAGTCTTTGCAAATATTCTCGTATTAGGCACCATCCTGCATCCATTTGTAACAAAAAACACTCGAGGCATTACCATTCAAACAGAGTGTCCGGGATTTTGAGTAACATCCTGTGTGATCAATGTTTAAACCACTCTGTTAAGGTTCACGAGACCGTTGACTTATTTAATTGAATAAGCTTTTTAGGAATGGTCACGAACTTTAAAATAATTTTATTAACTAACACCATTAATGAAAGTTCTTGACAGAGAATTTTTCTCGCTCATAGGCAATCTTTTTTAGAATATATCTAATAGTGTGCAATGTTTCTCATCATTTCATGAAGTTGTTTTGGTTCTCAGCTACTCAGAGCGCATGAAAAAAAGAAAAATAAAAAAAGAAAAACAGTTTATTTCCAATAGAGATGGTACAAAATTACCATCATTGGTTTTTAAAACATC
>JACJUY010000133.1:0-37230 GCA_014220935.1 Platorchestia sp. MABIK
TATTTCAACCAAAAAACAACCGTATTGCCGACGCTGTTCCACCGGCGATACGGCCAAAATTTTCAATTGGGCGGTTGCATTTAAGGTACCAAGGGCTAAAAACCGTATATATTAGACGAAAATCTTATTTTCGTGTACAACAAAGATATTGTTATTATTTTCCATACAACAAAGGGATTGACATTGATCAGTCATAAGGCACTAAATAAAATATTGCCTTTATTCGCGTCGAACAATACAATAAAATAAAAAAACTGCAGATTTGTCCAATGACATTTTCTCTCAAATTTTACAATAACTGAAACTACAGATGTCACATATTTTAAACGACTTCTTGTGTTTCTTGAATTTTTGAAGACGAAAAAATGAAAAAAGAGCTCTTGATTCGAAAGCAAATGGATACTACAACTACCGCTGCTGATATTTTCAATGTAATTAATCTTTTCGCTGAAGAACACTCAATTGAATGGAAGAGATCGCGTGGAGTTTGTACAGTCAGGGCACTCGTTTTGTTAATATGGCTTTCAGTGTTGAGTTACTTACGTGGCTCCACCAGTAATTGGAATTCATTGCATGATTCATCAACTATTACCTACCAAGACATTGCCGCTACCATTCAAAGAAGTGCTTAATCGTTTAATTAAATCAGTAAACGTTGTGAAATCAAAGCCGCTTGCTGCAGACTTCTTCAATTTTATATGGAGATACGTATATTCACAAACTAATCAGCATTATGCAAATTAGCTTATTTAGTAGACTTGCTTGATATTTTTAATAGTATTAATGCATCGTTACATGAAAGGAGAGGACAATAATGACATTATCTGAGATGATGGTATCTCTCAAATTGCGGCTGAAGCTCTGGATTACAAAAATCGAGTAAAAGAAATCATACACGTTTCCAAATTGTACGCTGACTGATGAAGAAGTGATGAAAGGAATTAATATTGAAGATTTGCGTGCTTTGATAAGAGAACATTTGCAAAATATTGTCGAGATCTGAGACTGTTTCTTGACGAATGTAGTTAACCTACCAAATAATTTAGGAGCAAAGGCTTGGTGTGGTAATCAACCAACACAGGAGTCCAGTACTATCAGACATTGCAAAATGAAATTTGTTACCCTTCCCATCAAAATACTTCTGTGAAACAGCGATCTCCTAATTTTTCATCACCAAGAATAACTACCGAAATGAATTAAAAGTCGAGGACGATTTGAGACGTGCGATGCCAGCCACTGAGCACAGGATAGAACTTTTAGTTGAATAATGCACACGCAATCATCACATTTAGCCAAGGCAATATAATAAGTAACTAAATTGACAACCAATAAATGTGGGTATACACTTAAAAGTAAAGAATTAAATTATCTGTATGTGTTTTAATTTTCGTCGTTTCAGTTTCAACCTCGAAGATGTATCAACAAATCGAAATTATTCACACATTTGCCTAATGCACGTGTTTGTGTTTTACGTAATAAGCATTCCATAATAAACGGTGTTTTGAAGTACAAAGAATCATATACGAGTTTAGAGTTATTTGATACAACGTGGTCGGGAATCGATCATTTCTTTCAAAATGAGTCGTCACAGGTGAAAGTTGGGAACCACAGTATAGTGATTCAGCAAACTCATTCAGCAGTACGTACTCATGCTGAGAAGCACACAGCTCCTATTTCTACTACAAATTTTAAAACTTTAAATTCAACTTCATCTACTATTCATCTCACGTTTCTTGAGTCTGCATATCTTAAAGCGAAAACCCTACCGGAACAAAGCAGTTATGTAGCTCGTATTTCTTCCAAATGGTCAATCGATGACTTTCGCTGTATTGAATCAGCTCAGTTTGATTATTTTTGGCATTTCTTATGGCTTCTTATTCATTTTTATTTAATCTTTCATTACAGATGTGTAATTCTTTATCCTAAACTAGTGAAGGAACAAAACTCTGGAATGTCTTCTTTTTTTAGGATGATTCATTTTTCGTAATTTTCTTAGCATTGAAGTTCTTTGGATTTGAACTATTTACTCTCAGCATTTAATACATACTTTTCATGAGTCAAGCTCTATGTACTGTGCTGGATGTTCATACACGTAAATATTCATTAGAATAAAGAGTGAAACGTCAGCTTCTAACCAACAATTTGAACTTAACCATCAGCCTTTAAGGTCAAAGAGACGGAGTCATTACTTAGCATACTTATCGAACAATGAAAAAATCAGCCTCCTGATGAACTGTTAGGTCGAAATTATAAAAGTTTTGCTGCTCATTACTCTGAGTAAAAAATTAATACGTCTGTTTCACAGCAGAAAACAAGGTACGCCTACTTGCATTCTGGCATGACCCCCAAACGGGATTAAGTGTGGTCACATTAGGTTTCATAATGAGCTTAGCCACAGATTACGAAAATATTTCCTTTCTCTGCAGTGTTCATTTTCCTTTAGTACTAGCTCTTAATAGATGCAAATATGAACTCTGTTTATTGACCGAAAAAGTAACAAGTACTATAGACATTCAAACCGTTTTTTTTTTGGTTCAGCAAAAATTTCGGCAGTATTTAAATTCTTAGCTCTGACATCTGTACAACATGTTTTTCGTACTTTGATGTTATTCGGAAAAATTACTGAAATTTATTACAGTAAAGTACGATTCAACAGTGTACAGAACGGGCTGCAATGAATTAGGTCTCACTTTATCGATCATGAACTCGAAACATAAACGAAGTTGAGTAGCAGTATCTCTTGCCCGTTTTTTCTTCGTATTTCGTGGTTTAATTGTTGCTCTTCTTGGTGAAATATGAAACCTTTCATGAAGAAAAACTGTGGTATCCCAATTGTCGGGACTAATGCTCGGCTTCAGATGCAAATTAATGTTAAAATAAAGGTTCAGTTTATTACAATTGAAGTGAAACCTCTAGTGCTTGACACTTTCATTGCAGTCCGGCATCGAGACGCAGTGTGGAGAGCCAGAAATGCCTTCTCCACTTCTCAGGCGTAGCAGCTTTGGTAGGAGCCCGTATAATATGAAGTCCTTAACAGAATGGCCCTCGCACAATACAGGCGCGACCTTCGCTGAGATGTGAGGCTTTTACTGCACCTTCTTACCGCTGATAGGTGGGCCAATGGTAGAGGTGCTGCTTCAATGCACCACTCTAAAAAGCAACTGAAAGAATGAATGTGAAGACCTGCGGTTGCCCGACCGTCAGGAGCTCGTTGGACGCTTCTCACTCGTACCCTAGGCTCATTTGGCCACAGTGTTCCTTAGCAAGTGGTTATACAACAACAATGATGTCGCGTAATTGTTGCTGTTTATATGGTGAATCTACGTTTTGTTACCTGAAAAGAAAGCTCCAATCAACGTGATTGAAATTGGCATCTAGGGGAAGTGTGTTAGATATGCTATGCGCTCAACACAAATGTAACGTGTAAATGTGAAACACATTTTTTGACAGACGTAATCCTACTTCATCAAACTGCTATTATTAAAATTTCACAAATACGTATGATCTAAGTCCGGAAATAGCGTTGTCGACGTGAGTTTCATATCAATGGTGTGGAACAAAACTGTTACCACACCTGAGCACAATGTGATGCTATAAATATAGTGCGATAATTTTTCATTCATATGGATTTATTTTATCTATTATTAGCAACCAAAAACAAAAACAAAACTTGTCCTGCGATTCAGAAACAAATTATCATTCGCTCAGTTGGTAAAAGAGCCGGGCAAAAATGTGAATGTGTGATAACGATCTACCGATGATGGGTGTTTTGTGATGAGCGACAGAGTATCATAGAGAGTGAATGCAGCTCATTTTCGATAAATTGCACATAAATGTTCGTATATGAGTGTCTTCAAAAAATTGTTCGTTATGCTTAAATCGCTGATTCACCAAAAATTAAAAGCAAACAAAAATGTTAATAAAATGGGTCATTCTATTCGAAAAAACAAAAAATCGGAAACGTTTTGGAGACCAGCTCCATCATCAGTTCTGTAAAATACAAAGTATGATCAATTCAACGCAAGCATAAAAGCACGATCGATAATAAATTCAGACTGTTTAAAAAAGGACAACTTTGCATTAACGAACTGAAATGGATACGAGCTGAGCATGTTGTTTAACATTGGGTTTTCCTTGAAAATTTGCAAAGATTTTGAAATCCTAAGGTCAAAGTCATGGAAAGGACTATCTTTAATAACTATTAAAATCGGGATAATTTGATACAGTTGCATAGGCTCGTACAGATTTTGAAATATTTCATCATTCGATTGAGGTTTGATTCTTGAAGTTTAACACAAACCGCCAAATCTGACTGAGTTGAAGCCACAAATATAAGTAATGGGTGATCATAATTAATCATTTCTTCAAATCATGTGGCCAAGAGTGATAAAACTGTTCTTAAGAATTTTGAGCTCCCCGCTCTTTGGACTACGTAAAGTGACGTGTGTGTTGTGAATTCAACCAAAATATTGCTAAATATAGGACGACTCTCGGGCTAAGAAAGTGATTGCATTTTTTAGAAAATTAGAGACCTCGTAACTGTTACTTTGGTATGGACATACTCCATCCAATAAAATAATAAAAACAGACACTCCTCTCTGTTTGAAGACGTAACTATGATATTATTTTACTGCTTCACCGCCAGTTGTTAATAATTGATTAGGACTAAACGCTCGGAAGATCCACAAAACGCCACCACCAAGGTGCAAACAGATGCTAAAGATTTCATCCCAGTACATCGCCTGGCCGTGCGAGATTGTTTTCTCGGTTATTACTTTTACCCTTGAAATACCTTGTACGGTAGATCTGCAAGTGCAAAAAGAAGTGGATTTAAATCAAACATTTTTTTGTAAATCTAATTTAGAATAAGGTATTAAGTCCAAAAAACCTTTACAAATAGGTTTTGATGTTCAAGAATAGTATGAGTAAGGGTGATCGGGAAACATCATGTCTAAAAAAGATATTTACATAGTTATAAAACATTTCCCATGTAAACATTTCGTGAAAAAAGCCAATTCTTAGATGTATATTAAAATAGACTTAATTACTTTCAAAATTTGAAAATAACCGCTTGATGTAGTTTCCACACTGCCATCGCGTCTCTTTGAGTTTACATTTATTGTACGTACTTTCTGAATGGTATATGATGGCATTTTCATACCATTCAGCGTTGTATTAAAATAGTTAGCATGTTGGAGTCTGTTATCATAGTTATTAAAGTAAAGCCCCCCGATTTTATAAGAAATTTTACAACTTTAAGAGTGCTCCATCAACTCTTTCTTCTTCTACAGCTCTTTCTTCAAAAGTTGTATAATAGTTTTTCATTCGCCACCAAATTCGTACCCTTGCTATGGTATACCTACTAAAAATTAAGATTTCCTAAAGAGGAAATGGGTTATCTTAACATGAGACTCGCCTTTGGCGATAGCAGATTGCAAGATACAAGCAAGCTTTGGAGAAGCTAGTCAAACTAAAAAACAAAAACGAAACAACGCCTTATCCTCTCCCTCCCTCCCCCTCCCCTCGGAAACTCTTTTCCCGTTTTGCAAAGGTTTGGATTTTGTGACTGGTTTTGAAAATGTGACTTTAAATTCCCCATTCAGTAAACAATTTTAAACACAAGTATCCTTCAATCTTTGAGAAAGTATAGCATGAAGTTTTTTATTTTGCAGTGATGTCTTGCTATCACCAAAATCATTTCCTTTTTCTTGTAATAACTTAATAACAAATTTTTCCCCACGTGTCTATAAATTTATGTTTTAGTCCGTAAATCAGTTATAAAACTAAAATGTAATAGATTAAATCGATCATCGTTCCAAAAGAAAGATAATAAAATCATCAAAAGGCAGAAAAATGTCTCACGAATTAAATAAATAATACACAGCTTTACTAGTTTGTTCTCTTTTCTCTGTTTCTCGTTTTTGTTCTTCATCTCAAAACTTCTTTACTCTTGTTCTATCAGTTTCCACCTCAAAATACGTTTCTCTAAACTACGGAAGTGTTGGCTGTACCGTTAGTAAAAGAATGGTGCGTTTACTCACTATAATATACGTTGTTTTTGCTCATTATTTTAAAATAATAGCAATTGTGATGTAAACTTATTCATATGGTATCCTTAAGACAAATTAATATTCATTTGGTAAATTAATGACAAATACTTCACTTAGAAGTAGTTACCTAAATGTAACGAAAACATACTACAAGAGATGAAATAGTGGAATTATTTCATGTAGTTGTAAAATCTGTCTCTAAGAACACAAATCCCCGTGTGTATGTATGTATGTATGTGTGTACGCGCAAGGAGTTCACACCCTTATTTGATTGTTGTAGTTTTCGGCTGTATTTATCGCTGGGTTCAATCTAGCAATATATGTAACGTGAAACACACCGTATCATCTTTGCCGTTCCCGCGTGAGTGGCCCGATGAGGAAGACAAACACTTCAGAATTGGATTAAAGCAAAAGGACCATAGATTTCCGTAACTGAGGATGTATTTACGTTACTCTTTCTATGCGCTGAACAATTTCGGAGTGAGGGTGGGGTAAAAACTGGTAAAAAATTGTTAGTTTAATTAGACCCGAGTGAGCTAACGAAAGAATTGAGAAATAGAGTTAGCTCTGTAAATTCCGCGAAATTTCTGCTCCGAGCAAAACATGAACCCTTTCGTCTGGGGAAAAGAAATTGTCGAAAACTTGCGCATTACAATAGTAGCTTGAGGATTCTGTGGGACAACTCTATTAAATGAAAATAAGTTAAGTCAATTTCTATCAAGAAGGATACATCATGTTATTGTTTAGTACTTGTAGTCTGGGAAGTTGGTGAGACTAATTCTATATTTTGATCATTTTCAAAAATGTATGAAGGTACATTTAATGAAAATTTTTAAAGATATTCATCTTGTTTTAAACTGAAAATTCCTGAAAATGATCAGTCGATGACTTCTGTTGAGTGATTAAAAGTCATCTGATTAACTTGATGCGAAACTAACTCATCCTTAACGGTGCTCAGCTATGCCCCAGAACCCAACTCGATCTCTGCAAAAACTTGAAGACCCAATGTAGATCATTAGGACGCTGGTGTTCAACATCTTACTTCGCTTAGCCTGAAATCGATCTTTTTTTAACAATTTTTATTGTAAATGGGGCTCCAAAAAAGGGCAAGCATTAACTTGGTAACGTCATAAAATACATAGTGATGTGTATGAATCAATGAGCAAAATGCTGAATGTATAACCCTTTAATTCCGGATGTTAAACTGAACCATCCTTGGTGTCTTACCTCAACTTATGTTTTTGGAAACGCAATGCTACTTAACGAGCGTTTATTAATTTATTTTAATGGTTCAAAAAGCTTTTGTCGATTCAATGTTGTCCTCTCCGAATGACCAAGGTGAAGTCAGTAACATTTTAAAACGACACATATGTAATTAAGTCATAGAACATTCAATCATCGAGAGAGAAAACCCCTTTCAAGTAGATCACTGCATACGCCTCAAAATAATCAAACTCCGGGAAATGAACTTTGATGTTGACCATTTTCAATGCAAGTCTAAAAAATTCAACTGTAATATTCAAAAAAATCATGTACTGTTCTTTACAGTAGCACTTGAAAGGTCAGAAACAAGTTGTGGCTTCAAATTTGGAATAGAATGAGAGCACTAAATACAAGAAAAAATGTAGACCAAAATACAAAGTGAGGTCTTGCCATACCACGAGAGCCACGATGCTCAGGAATATGACGTTGTGCGGAAAGTTCTGAGCGATTTATGATTGATAATTTATGGTGCCAATCAAGAGTCTGAAATCGTATAACTAAAGCTCCGATAAAGAATTAAAATCTAGATAGGCCTATCCTAAATATAGACAGTTTGAACTCTAATTCTCAAACGATGATGCTTTTAATCATAAGAAAGGGTAAAAATGTTTTTTATATCTGTGAAGAATGTTTGGTTATGAAAACATTGCACGCTAAAGAACCTGGAATTTCAGAAATGCTCACTTAAGACGTTAACCAAAAATATGTAGCCTTCAAAAAGTCCTGGGAATTTAGAGGAATTTTAACTTCATATTTGATAGTACGATGGAAATCATCAGAAGTGAAGGTTCAATTTCATGGCTAATTAATATGTAGATAATTATAAGATCGAATTATGAAGAAAAATAATATGATCTTAATAGTTTGGTGCTTATGATCATGAAACAAAATTGAACCTTCAATTCTAATTTTTACCCTCCCAGCTATAAAATTTGAATTCTATTAAGAAACATTAAAGGCCGGCCTTGACGAACAAAAAGTATGTAGTGCGTCAAGAAGGCAATGTATTTTGCTACTCTCACAAGGCTAAATGAGCTTCTCTGGTATCTCCTATTTCATCCATTATTTTTTAATGTTATTACGACCTTCGATTACCACCTCTTTCTCACACTGCACGATTCATCAAGGAAACACATTAAATGATTTAAAGGGAGTTGAAATACACCTGGAGTTCTTCATATCTATAAAACGAAGAAAAGTTTATGCGCATGGCATATTTAAGTTTTGTTGATTATTGGCCGCTAAAATTTAATTTTTATCTCTTCTCATAAACCAAAAAAATTTTTGAATCTTCAGACGACCCAATACCACTCTCCTCCAAGAAACTTCTAGGTTATCTAATGCTTTTACACCCTCAGAAGTCTCCCGCTCTGCTATTATTACCGGACAATTTCCGGGTAACCTAATACTATCGTACCCTTATAACATCTCTTTCAAATTTCTACACAACTTGAGATTACCGTACCTTTACAACTTCCCGATCAAGCTGAAACTTCAATGCAGTGAAAAATTTCCAAGCAGCATAATGCTAATACAAGTTAAACAGATCATCAATTTAGCTTCATCTAAAGTATTCTTTTGAAAATGGGCATCAAGTGAGCAAAAAAGTACTGCTATGAACAAGGGGCATCAGCAAAAAAACATGAAAATGGCATTTACAATTCGGAAATAGTACTTTCGATAACATGCCCTCGAACAAAAGAGACAGAGAGGTCAACTACTTTCATATAGGTGTTGATACTTACATTTCAACGATGGTAGTTAAAAACGTTTCACTTGAGCTTCAACCGCAACATTAGAAATAAAGATAAAAATTATAATAAACTTGTATTTGACTACCCCTAATCACGAACCTCTTTCATTTAACTTTAAGCTTCATTGTTGCATTAGTGGTGAGATTGATGCTGCTCCCCGTAAATGTTAGCATTGTTCAGAAATAAAGGTGGGCCAAAAGAATACACACCCAATTTCATTTCATCATTGGACATGTTGTTAACTCTTAATGTCTCCAATTTTAGCGATATTTCACCTCATTAAACTCTAATTTTGGAATTTTATTCATAGGGATGTGATAAAATACTAACATGTTCTAAACGAGTAGCCAAGGAAAACTTGAAGCGCAAATAACTATATATTAACGTTTAACATTTACTAGACTACAAATGATACACTGAAAATTTCGAAATTAACTTTTTGGTGGAGTTCATTTCTTTCATAACGAAATTTGAAACATTAGAGGCTAAAATTTCCATCATTTCATGAAAGAAATAGAGATGCGTGGACTCACCAGTGCTGGTTGTGGAGCGGTGGTGCTCATGCTTCGGTATTAATGAAAGGGAAACCTGCAATGCTGTTCGCAGTAACAATTTGCAATTAAAGTTATTCACTAAGACATTTGTCCTGCTTGCAGACCATCTCGGAGTGTTGATGAAACTGAGAAGCTCAGTCTGTTAAAAAAAAAAATATGCCATAAAGTCAGCGATGGTAAACACATTCACAATTAGTTCACATAGAGTTTTATTAATAAAATTTGAAATGTATACCACATCACTGTACAAAATTCAAGCATTCATCAGAGAAATTTGTTAAGGAACTGTTTGTTCACAAAATTTTTTACTCGATGACTATGAGCTCTGAGCATTTATTCGCACCTTCTCCCAAAAGCTACTCTGAGTGGTTCAGTTGTGTCCCTCTCAATAAGTTTCATTTGTTTGCTAAATCAATATTCACCAGCACATGATCTACGAGTTGCAAGAAGTTTGAAAGATATCTCAACGAAGTGATATATCTGAAGTATCATGTTCTACAATATTGCTGGTTATTTACTCTTGTTTTTCTGCTGTATGGAGGAAATATGCGCATGGGTAGTTTCAGTATGAAATTTCTATGCTAGAGCCTCTTTAAAAAGCACAGAGGCTACGCAGTTAGGAAAAAATGTGACAACCGATAAGCCTGCGCGGTAGTTGATAACTTTCTTCTAGTCTAAAAAAGTATTTAACGTTCAGAGTGCTTGTGCTTTACTTACGCGGTAGTATTTCCACTTTTGGAGAGCAAACATGTTGTGTGTCATTTTCTAAGGAATGATATACGTAACCTTCTGCAGTTCTATCTCTCATTCGATTTTGAATACAGTTCAAAAAATTAAGGGAGGATGTGGAGAACGTAATTTGAATTACATCTACTTGGATAATCAGAAACTACTTGGATAATCTACTTGGATCTACTTGGATAATCAGTAGATGTTCTCGTCATATAATAAAATTTCGGATGCTATACTTCTATGTATTAACAGGGAATCAACTTTCAATGGCTTGATTACTTATTTTCCCTAGCTGCATTTCTAGCGATATTTCAAGACAAGTGGATCGACCTTAATGCATAAAGTTTGCAGAATTTCAAGTTCTTACGCAATATTTCATTAGAAAGTGGTGTGCATTACTCAGTTGCTTGTATAAAAATGGCATCCTGAATTTGTTGTTCATCAAACACTCAGAAATTAAGTTTTCCTTTCCTTCGACTCTTCTGACGGATGAAAAGCAGGAAGTTTTCGTGTGGCTGCTGTTCATACGTTAGTAGGATACATGAATGGCGGAAGTACTGTTGTGCCTGAACCACGTTACTTTTGATACTGACAGACTCATATTTTGTTGAACGCCTGGATCAGCGTGTGGAGAGCGGTTGTATGTATCTGTCTAAACGTACTTGCTACTCTCAAGCGTAATTTGGGATTACAATTCTCTACCAATTCATAACCGCCCATGCTCATGAATTTCTCCCCGAACTGACCGTTCATATGGATCAGGGTTGCGGAGTCATATGAATAAATTTGCGACTCCGAATCTGCCTTTTCAGAATTTTTTGACTCCGACTCCACCTTTCCAGAATTTTGCGACTCCAACACAGACTCCACCTAATCACAATTTTGTGACTCCATCTCCACTTATTCACAATTTATAAGATGAATATTTTATTTCTTAATGGTTGCAGGCGTTGCAACCTGTACATATGGTTACAATGATCTGTATTTATGAACGACTTTCAAATTGGCAACAGAATGCTAAAAGTCAAGTTTTACTAATATATATATATATATATCTACTAGTGTTCATGATCCTTCAAAAATGATACGAGATTCGATAGTTTTCTTTAAAAAAGTCGCAAGATATAGATAGACAAATAGATCCAACTTAATAGTACCCGCGATTAAATTATTCTTGTACTTGTGCACTGGTGGAACTCGTATCACAGATACGGTCATTAAGCATCCTCATGAACGTCACAGACGCACACACCAACCAAGCAAGCAACAACTGTGTATCATTTTTCAAATTATTATTGGCAAAGAAGTTTTCATAAAATTTGCCATATCTTTTTACCACGATAAGCTACTTTTTCTCAACAATAGATTCAATTTTCAAGCAAAATTATTTCCTTGTAAACAAAAATGAGCAGATCCCAGATTTTTCACATTATTTAAATTGAATGTTTGATACCATCCAATCAAGCAGATTCTTTTTGTAATAACGTAGGGAAAATGACACACAAAAACACACATATATTTATAAATTAATGGAAACACCTAGTGTTTCATAACTTTCATTCGTTGGTGGAACTCTTGGTACAAACTTCGGCCACTAGTAGAAAATACAAATTTAAACACTTTTTCGTAAGTGAAAAATATCGAAAAACGCTTAGTTTTTTAATTATTGGGCATAGAAGTTTTTAATGCTACGCGACAAGAACACAACAGCAATTTCGCAACAGACAGGAATAAGGGCAATATGGGGAATTAGAATGAACAAGTGTTGGCAAAATCGAACATGTTTTATTTACAGTTTAAAACATTAATTCACAGATTCAGGAAATTTCTAGAAATTCCTAGTCAACGTTAGCGACCCCTGGTGAGAAGCGTATGTGTATCTTTTGTCAGCACCGTGGCACTGAAGTGGTAAGATGTATCGCTTTACAAATGCACAAATGGCAGACATGCATTTCATTTATGGTGCTGCTAATGGTAATGCAAGACGTGCCGCGAGAATCTATCACGATCGTTACCCTAATCGAGAAGTCCCTGATCATCGATTATTCACTGCATTGCACCGAAGATTGACGGAAACCGGCAGTTTTAGTGTAAACAGAGTAGACGTTGGTCGCCCAATGAATTATCATCTAGAGCAAGAAGTGTTGGAACATTTCCGTAGAAACCCGCATACGAGCACCCGTGCCGCAGCAGCATCTTTGGGTATTCGTGACCACAGTACAGTGTGGCATGTATTGAACAGGAATAATTATCATCCGTATCACTTCCGGAGAGTCCAGGGTCTCCTTCCCGTTGATTATGGTCCTCGCGAGCGATTCGCGCAGTGGTTTTAAGATCGGGGGGGTAGAAGATGACAATTTTGCAGAGTGTGTGTTGTTTACGGATAAAGCAACCTTCAGTCGAGATGGAATTTTCGATTATCATAACTTTCACTCATGGCAGCAGAACAACCCTCATGTCATCCATGAACGTCATCACCAACATCGCTACACTGTCAATGTTTGGGCAGGTATCGTGCACAATCAACTCATTGGTCCATACATTCTGCCAGAGCGTCTTATTGGAGATGTGTACAAAATCTTTCTTGAGGAAGTCCTTCCTGGTTTATTGGAAAATGTGCCATTAGGCATTCATAGACGACTTTGGTTTTAACACGATGGAGCTCCAGCACATTATGCTCTAAATGTGCGACGGTTTCTTGACCAACAATTTCCAAATCGATGGATTGGTCGTGGCGGTGCTGCGTCCTGGCCACCGAGATCACCTGATTTGACTCCGTTAGATTTTTTCTTATGGGGGCACTTGAAATCTCTGATTTACGCGACACCTGTGGAGTCGGAAGAAGACCTTGTCGCTCGAATTGCAGTCGCTGCTGGAGATATCGCTGACAACCCAGGAATGTTTGGCAACGTACGCAACTCCCTTCGACGAAGGTGTCGTGCGTGTATCGATGTTAATGGTCGAAATTTTGAACACCTACTTTGATGCGTTACTTTCTATTATTTATTAAAGTACCTCATGTTATTTAACGTTCTCATAACCCTCGTGTGTTATTGTTGAACATTAGTGCATGTGGTTAACTAGGATCGCCTTGAGTTCTTGAAGCGCAGCATTGCAAACTGCTAAGCCCAATAATTAAAAAATAAAGCGTTTTTCGATATTTTTTCACGGATGAAAAAATGTTTAAATTTGTATTTTCTACTAGTAGCCGAAATTTGTAAAAAGAGTTCCACCAACACCCTGTATATGAAGGGTATTTTTTTGTGCACAAAAATTTCCACCGTAGGTTGAAAAACTCAAAATCTATCAATTTTCACGAAAGATGAAATACCCAAAACTCTTTAGCTTTGGAGTTATAAGAACTAAATGAAACTTTGAAATTCAAAGTATACCACTTTCGCGCCAATGTTAGCGCTACCTTTTTCACTTCATTTTAATCCAAGTCAAGTTCAATTTAATCCAAGTAAGGTTCGAATTAATCCACGTCAAGTTCAATTTAATCAAAGTCAAATTCAAATTAATCGAACTCTAAGTTGAATTAAGAATTGACACAATCACTCATTAATTAGAACGTTTTTTGCGTTATATATGTTTCTATTGGATGTGATGAGCAAGACAATCGTTTTTCCTTTCAGCAAGGAATAAATAAAACTTTCGACTGTGTTACAATCTAAAGACAAGCTGTGATAAAATGTGCTAAGTGTCCAGCATCAGGAGGCAGAGTGTGATTCAGATCTTTGACCGGCGTAAAAGACATCAGTAAAATAGAAAAATTTCGTATTGTACAACTCATTGAAGTTATTTTAAAATTCTACATTAATGTTAGTATGCATTCATTCAAAAATTTATGTTCGAAAGACAATGTTATGTTACACATAGCAGTATCGGGGATTTATTTACACTCATTTAGAGATTTACATACGTGAAATTTCACTTTATCGCATGTATGAAATCATTTACATGCGAATGCATAAGATTACCATTGGACGTTGTGTAGGTTTAAACTTTAAGAGAAATATAAAATGTGATTCACTGAGTACTTATGTACGCTTCCGTTTGAAAACAATTTATAAGAGTACATTACTACACTCATAAATTCCTGTATAATAATAATATGTTTCCATCCCTTCAAATTATTAGGCCAATGCATATATATCATCTATGTCGATGAAATAACTTGTTTTTACGAAGATTGTTTGGACGAGCGAAAAAAGGACTTCGTAGCTATATTTTTTATGGATTAAATCTACATATCGTCCAATGATAATCTTATGTAGTTGCATGTAAATATGATTTCATACATGTGATAAAGTGAAATTGCACGCAAATAAATCTCCATCTGAGTGTAAATAATTCCTCGATACTTCTACGTATGTGTGTAACATAAAATTGCCTTTTGTACATAAAAATTTGAATGGATGCAAAACGCCATAAATGTGGAATTTAAAAAAAACTTTGGTAAGTAGTATAGTAAGAAGTTTTTATAATTGTCTTGTATCTTTTACGCCGCTCAAAGGTCTGAATCACACTTTGCCTCCTGATGCTGGATATTTAGCACATTTTACGACGGCTGGTCATTAGATTGCAACACCGGGCACCAGCGGAAATTTTATGTATTCCTTGCTGAAAGGAAAAACGATTGTCTTGCTCACAACAGACAATAGATGCAAATTTAATTCAAAAAACACTCAAATTAACGAGTGATTACTTCAATTCTCAACTCAACTTAGGGTTGGTTTAATTTGAATTTGACTTGGATTCAATTGATCTTGGCTTGAATAAAATTGGCCTTGACTTAGATTAATTTGAAGTGAAAGAGGTGACGTTTTGATAGTTCCGACCCCATTAAAGCAGGTTTTTGATGTTCTTACAATGAGAACTGCAAGAATTTTATGGTTAAGAAAAGTAACTGCAGTTTCAAGCTATTAAGCATCAAATGATGTTTGCACATTTTATTCATTAAATGAAATAGCTACCAAAGTTTATCATTGATGACTACCAAAGTTTATCAAATTGCTACCAAAGTTTTTCATCGTTTATCACAGTGTTAATTTCCTAACGAACATTTAAATTGCAAATTTTTCATAATGTTAAAATGCTTGCAGGTTTCATTGTAAAAATAGCTTAAAACTGATTTTGTGAGGTTGGAACTGTCAAAACTAGCGTAACCATTGACGCGCTCGTGGTATCTTACTGTGAATTTTAAAGTTTCTTTAAGTCCTTATAACTCGAAAACTAAGGATTTTTAGCATTTTATCATTCGTGAAAATAGATGTTTTTTGTACCTATGGTTGAAATTTGTCCGCAAAAAAAAAACACCCTATAAAGTGTTGATTTTTCTTATACAATAAAGTGCCTAGTGTCTCCTTAAACAAATAAATGAATAAATGAATTTGGGTATTTCCGGTGCATAACTTCTATGTTATTACAAGGTTCAATTCAGTATTGAACAAATTAAATTGGTTGGTCCGTCATGGTTGGTTGGTCTGTCGGTCGGTCGGTCGATGCTCATAGAAAAGACGGAAAGAGAGTTTGACACAGAGTGTGTCGAGGAGAGAAGTGAAACGGAAAAAGGATAGATAGGAAACTGATAAAGATGCGCTTTGCGCATATGATGCTAGTGTTGGTTGGTCTGTCCCTGTTTCACGCTCTGAAAGGATGCTTAATGATCGTATCTGTGATACGAGTTTCATCAGTGCACAAGCACAAGAATATTATAATCGCGGGTACTATTGGGATGAATTCATTTCTTTGTCATCCACATCTGGAAGATTTGTATAACGACAATATCGAACTCCGTCATTTATGACGGGTCGTGTACACTATTAAATATATATATATATATTACTGATAGGTGTCTTCCGAGTATGCAAAGTAGGCAGGCATACCCTGATAGACGTAGATAAGTATCAACAGTTTTTTCTATTCCTAAGTATGCTCTGATTCAACGAAGTTACAATAGTATTGAAAAAACAGAGTGAGGATAAGGACGACACAATGCTGGTTGTTAATTTAGTGATGCGAATGGATAACAATGGGAATAAATATATGAACAGCAATGGTAGTTTTCATGCACAGGCACGTTGGAGACTTCTTCGGTTAGCAAAGAAGTCTCAAGGTGGTGCATCCGACGGCCGCCCACATCAGTTTTAACAATAACCGTGACCTTTAGAGATAAATAGGAAAACACGTAAATAATTGGACGGTGGTAGGGTTTAGAGCTGCCGAGAATATGTTAGAGATTCTGAGTTAACAGATTAGGCAGAGCATCCTACACCTGGAATATGATCAAGATATTGGAATTTACGTTTCAAGTCACGGCATTAATATATGAGTACGGCTAGAGAACGGGAAACTACAGCCTTGAAAGGCTAGAGAGGAACGTTCGGGACAAATGCACCTCCTTATCTCCAAACGTACCCACACATAGGATCCCTTGAAGTCCACATGACGATGGCGAGAAGGTCGATGACAGGCCGCTCGGCTTCTGAGGCGCTGGACTGCAGTAGGTGGCACTGGCTCCCCATCAGGGTTGACTCCGTTGTACAGGAGACGAGAAGTAGCCGAGTGCGGAGCAGTCAGCAGAGCGGAGCGACACCGTAGTGGCGGCCGTCAAAGTGCCTCAACCGTCATGCCTCCCCACGACGTCAAGCGTAGGGAATCGCAGTGCAGGTCACAGGCGTTATTAGCCGCAAACGCACATCCTGTCGACTGCTTTGTTGAATAAATAAAGAATTAAAGATGAATAGAAAAAGTGCTTCATAGGAAGGCGTACAGGAAGCTAGTGCGATGGGTGTTGGAGCGTGTCTGAGATTTCTCAGGCACAACATTCTGAGAATGTTTACGGGGCGTACGTGCTTATAAAGGGTCTTATCATAATTAATCCTTTTTTACTCCAGCTAATGCTCGTGATCGGTATTATCTCGACGTTAAAGCGACCACTTCGAAAATAAAAATCAGAGTTGATGCTTCATTGAGTCACATTCAAAATCACCCATGCATTTAGTTATCTTCATAGAGGTGTAGAAGCCGTTGAGATGGTCAGGTCAACTCTTTTCAATTTATAGTGATCTATCAGGATATATCAGCTTCTTTTTTCGATTTTTATTAGCATCGAGGCCAATATCGTTCCTCCTACGTTCGTTTGTATGCAATTCTTTGATTTTTCATGTTCACTCCGACTTACGTTGCTATTTCGTATAGTTACAGTACATAATAACAGTGTAATGACAATGTAAGTGTTCAGCTATTCTTCTCAAAACTTGCGCGTGGCCATTTATAACTATGGTAGCATCATGCAGTGGCTGAGAAGAGCCCACCTTGGAAAGCACCTACGTGCTTCCTTGCCAACCTCGGTGGATTTGCTCTCGCCCCACACGCGCTAGCTGTTCGCCCAGAATTGGACTCCGAGTGCACAGGCAACTGCTGCGTCTGCTCTCACGACAGCTGCTGTCACAGCATTACTCCCCTGTTCTGGAACACTTGGTCGTATTCTCAAGATATTCTAAAGGACATGCCACGGGGCCTTAAACTGCAACAATGCTGCCCTGAAAAGCCTTGGAAATAGTGGAGTTCAGTGGAGAGAGTTTGTGAGTGCAGTATTCACTAACTCAGGATTTAGTAGGTCAAGAGTTTGAAAGATGTTCCATCGCGAATTGTTGTAAAACTGTCCCATGCCTAGACAATGTATTCATTATATCTATGTAAGTCGCATGTTTGACTTAAACATAGAGCTGAAGATACAAAAAATATTATCGGATGAAATAGCTGTGCTGCTTCATGGAGTAAATTGTCTTCATTTGAAGTAAATAAATAACAATCTTGACATGTGCAACTTATTCGAGAATAATTTCTGAAATTAATTTGAAGCTATCCGTCTTTGCTCTGGTAATCTTACCTCAAAATAGATTATGACAGGAATGGTTTATCTTCTTTTGGGGTCTACACAAATGAATGAGTGTTTGGGGTGGCAGATGATGTTCAGTTTTCGATCACCAAATTTAACATTTTGGGAAGCGTTAATACCGTGACGAGCAAAAATTGCATTTAATGACGTGATAGAACTTGTGCAGGTCTTAATTGGTTTGTCAATATGGGCACGCTGCTCCGAACGTCCTTGAAAAGTGTAAATGATCATAACTAGATTCTTAAATTTAAGACGCCTTAATACTAAATCCCCGATTAAGAAAGAATGGATTTCTTCAACAAATAGTTGATTCAATTACTGTGCTCAAAATTCCCAAATAATGAAAAATCACACATACATGTAGAGAAGATAGGCAAGATTTGCACACCGCCTTTTCTTTTCTGTACCTACAGTATGAGGGGGAACAATGAAGAAAATGTGTTATATTATTGCTCAACACTATTTTATATCTCGGCTATAATAGGTAAAAGTTATACAGCTTTCGTCGCAGGACCCTGACTTTTTCGGAACGTTTTGTTTACGAATTGAAGACACTTTTAGCTTCTTTGTGTGTAATATGAAACTGTCTTTTATTCTCGTCTGACTTTTTACTGTGTATTTGACACTATCTTATTTTAAGAAACGCCCATGTTGTTTTGACTTCGTATTTTTGGTGAAATTTGGAGCGTTTTCAGCAAGAAAATTTGTATTATCGCACAAATGCAACAATCATTGCAGCACAGGTGGTGCATTGATTTAAGTTACAATATGTGTGTGACTAAGTGAAGTATTTGCGAGTGTTATGATATTATTTTCACTGCAGCTCTTTCACAATGTATTTTATTTTTTCATGTGTCCCAATATCGATATTGATAACCTTACAACATTTCCAAAACTTTTTTAAGAAAAATTCATTAATTATCTGATGCTGAGAAACAGACTCTATTTCAGTTTTAAAAACTGTGAAAACATAGTTATAAAAATCTCCATTTCAGCATATGCTTACTTAGAAACTAGGGAGTGATCAGAAGATAAAAATTAAATGTGAAAATGAAATGATGAAATATAATTTGACTCTTGAAGAAGCAAACAAGATTCAAGGAATGACTTTAGAAATGAGCAGAAATTTTCATTATTAATACATGTTAACTTGACCCAAAGGCTAGGAAGTAAACAAAACAAATAAATAAATTTTAAGTGCATAGGTACTACACATGGAAAAAAAACAATATTACTGTTATTTACATCATAATAAGCTAATTAAATCTTCATAATCAATAGCGATTACGCAACCTGAAAACCAGAACTCATTCTGTATCAGACCATAGCTTCAGGTATTGGCAAGGACCAGTCATTATAAATATATCACAACCTAAAGACTAGAAATATTTATCTTCACAACATAACTTTTGGTTACTGCAAAGACTCGTCATTATCAATCAATACACCAAAGCATAATCAAAAAAGAGACAAGAAATTATCATTGTAAGGAACCACTGGTATAGAATATAGACGCAGTAAGAACGTACAGAGTTACCGCTGTTTGTGTGAGTACAATGTTTTACTTCAGCTGAGCTGTTCTGCAAGTAACTTGCAACACATTAACTACTAGTTTCTAGATCCTGTGAATTAATTGAAGGGGAATGAGAGAAACAGAAACGAACAGAATGAATTTCCGATGCTTTCAATAACTAATTCCGGCTTTTTCACTGTTAAATATTCATTATTACAGTAATTTCTAGAGGTATAAGTCTACTGAGTGTCTTTGGGAAGCTGTATGGAAGAGTTTTAATTGGAAAAGTGAGAGTGACGGCGGATCGTGTGCTGGCTGAAGAACAATGTGGTTTTAAAAGTGGCAGAGGTTGTGTGGATCAAATGTTTGCTGTGAGGCAGGTAAATGAAAAATACTTGGCAAAAGGTAAAGATGTAAATATTGGGCATTTATGGATCTAGAGAAGGCGTATGACAGAGTGGACCGTGAGGCTCTGTGGCATGTTGTGAGCTTGTATGGAGTGGGTGGGAGACTGTTGAATGCGATCAAGAGTTTCTACATTGACAGCAGAGCATGTGTGAGTGTAGGGAATGAGGTGAGTGAGTGGTTCCCAGTTATGACAGGTGTGAGACAGGGATGTGTGACGTCGCCGTGGTTGTTTAATTTGTTTATGAATGGTGTGGTGAGGGAAGTGAATGCCAGAGTGTTGGGAAAGGTACGCAGTTGGTGGGACGAAATGGTATGGTGTGTATTGGGAAGTGTGTCAGCTGTTGTTTGCAGATGATACAGCGCTTGTGGTTGATTCAGAGGAAAAGCTGAGGAGACTGGTTGCAGAGTTTGGTAGAGTGTGCGAAAGGCGTAAACTGAGGATAAATGTGAATAAAAGTAAGGTGATGAGATGTTCAAGAGGTGGAGTGTTTGGAACTTTGGATGTGAGGATGAATGGTGAAGTGTTAGAAGAGGTAGAAGAGGTAGAGCATTTTAGGTACCTCGGGTTAGATGTGGCTGTTAAGGATAGTATGGAAGTAGAAGTTAGACATCGAGTGAGTGAATGCTGTAAGACATTGGGTGCAATGAGGAAAGTTTTGAATGCAGGAGTTTGTGTATGAATGCTAATAGGGGACTGTATGAAAGCTTGAATGTGCCAGTTTTGTTGTATGGAGCAGAGTCCTGGGGTTTGAGAGTAGCTGAAAGGAAGAAGATGGATGTGTTTGAGATGAAGTGTTTGAGGAGCATGTATGGAGTGACAAGAAGAGATAGGATGAGGAATGAGTTGGTAAGGGGGCAGACGGGGGTTATCAAAAATCAGAGCAGGCGAGTGGATGAAAGAGTGCTTGGATGGTTTGGGCATGTTGAAAGAATATATGTTGAGCGGCTGGTGAATAAGGTTTATTTGTCGTAAGTGAGTGGTATTAGAGTGCGAGGTAGACCACGGATGAGTTGGATGGATGGGGTGAAGCGTGCTTTGTATGAAAGGGGTCTGACTGTGGATGTGGCGAGAGGGATGACTGCGGACAAAAGTGAGTGGGGGCAGTGCATATGAAGGTAATTTTATTTTTGACGCTGTACTGGGAGCTTGCCCGCGTGTGATGGGGTTGACCTGTCCTGTGCGGGGGGAGGGGCTGCACTCAATGAAGCGGTCGGGGTAAGCCAGCTATGGCTGTCGGGCCTGACTTTGGAAGGTGGTTGTGCTGGGCTGCTGCTGATCCTGGCAGTTCTGGTGCCTCTCTGCTGGATCAGGTGTTGCCTCTCTCCAGTGCTGCCTCACTCGCTTCCTAGTGACTAAGGGTGATGATTGTGGCCTGCTGTCGGCTACCCTCCCATAGGGAGGAGAGGGCTGGTATATGTATGTAAATATGCATTATTGCTCCAGTACGAAAATTATACTTCGCACACGTGGGTATCACATATATGCTGTTTCGAACCGCGAACAAAATAATAAAAAAAAACATTGCTCATTTTTTAGCTTTTCAGCAAAGTATTTAAACTCTGTTTTGTTTACTTTCGGTTCTAAACCATTATAAATAACTTTTTTCAAAAATTAGAATCGAAGACACCAAAAAATAGCGACTCCATCCTCTACTCCACCACATCCGAATGAAAGACTTCGACGCCGACTCCATCACATTCAGAAAAGCGACTCAAACTCCGACTCTGACTCCACCACATTCGAAAACAGCGACTCCGACTCCACCACATTCAGAAAAGCGACTCCGACTCCGACTCCTACTCCACCCTAAAACATGCGACTCCGGCGACTCCGACTCCCGACTCCGACTCCGCAACCCTGAAATGGATCCTCTTTTTTAATTCGGCAAACCCAATTTTTAATGCTGGTTTCATTGAGCAACTTTGGACATTTCAATAGAGAAGTAAAAGCTTGCTTACAGTAATCGTTTGAAGAGCAAAAGAATAAAAATCCGGTTACCGGTAGCGAGGAAATTGAATTCAGTCCCGTCCGGTGCGTTAATCCTACAATTAATGAATGCTATGCGTGAAACCAAAATATAAATTAGATAACTCATTTCACCAACAAAACAGATATTCTCATTGCGAAAAATTTCATTTAACTTATCACTAATTTTTTCCACGCTTTCTTAGAATTCAGTAGGCAACCTTGTTATCAACACCTTAAAGAATGTGTTTTATTGCAACCTAGTTCATGCATATCATCTTGCTCACAGGTTTTTCAAATCCCTGATAATTAACACCTGGGTGCAGTGTATGTAATTCTCGATCAAGTAATCTCCTGTTTCAAAAATTTGAGTAACGAAAATAATGTCGGTTTGCTGCCGTTGCTAACACGAATAACCCGGCAGGCAGTGCTGGGCTTCGCACCCTCAAACCCTCCACGCGGTCAATGAATGCACCTGACCACGATCCGAGATGATTAATAAAATAGAGCGATCTTCTTCTACAAAAGAGACTCCAATGCAATCATTACTCAGAACTATTCATTACTCTGAATATCTTGCAGTATGACTACTTGTGAACTTAGTTGAGTTCACCGCTTTTTAGAGTTTTCTTTTGAAGCCATATCTTAGTTCACATTACCTCCCTTAGTCAAAAATACTTCTCCTAAACGGCCTGGAAGAATATCTATTTGACTTGAGAGAATGGAAGATGACTTTGAGCGCAGCAATTCTACATTAATGATCAAAGTGAGAACTGCCTGATTGAATTATCATAGAGGAAATCACATTTCACAATTGTCATACGCTGCCAAGAAATTGAGTCTCCTACCCGCTTCTTCACACCACACATCACATCTTCAGGTATATTACGCACAGCACGTGTTGTGCTTTTGGTTGAGTGTCACCTCTGTGAGGTGCGCTTTTGCATGGTAGCCTCAATCCACGGCAGTCAGGCTAAATTGCCTGGGTAGAGCTGCGCATTTCAATTCTGACTGATTGATTAAAGTATAGACATGGGCACAACTGCGAGCAAAGCTTTAGTATTTGGTTTCTTACAGAGGTTTAGAATTTGACTTCCATCAATTACTCTGAAACTCTGTCTCTGGTGATATAAAAGAGCGAGTAATGTAGATGTAAGTAAAATTTGAGGCTAAACACTGACTGTGAAAATATTCCTTTTAATTCATTTTCTGCAGACATGTAATCTTTCAATTACGTTTGAAACTCAAAAATATTAATAAAACGTCACCGTATATCACAAATCACTTATGAACTACAATAAACCAATATTATAGGTACAGTAGGTAATTTTAGAGGTCAAAGTATTTTCTGCCGTAGCAATATTCATTGAAAAATTTATTTACTTTGTGCTATGCTGCATTTTTTACTTTGCCAACGATGTTTATCTCGTTACTTGTGATAGTAACGCTGAAATCCTTCACAAGCACACTTAACGTCGAAGTTTCTGATCGTCATTTCCCCTGAATTTCGTTACTTTTATATTGGAATGGATGTATTTAAGCTCAGTAACAAAGGGATTTTCCAAGTCAGTGTACATGTGTATGAGTAGGATGGTGATGAGAAATACTGCAACACCTGATGCTATTTGTTATGAATTGGAAAGTGAAAAAACTGCACAAATTCTTCCGTAAACGATTACAACATCAAATGTTCAAACGAAATGCATTCAAAAAACTATATTGTAGGCTCTTTATAAGCTATTACTCGTTTGCGTTCATGGCCTACCAATCTTGGTAACGTGTATTGTTAACAGTTTCGAACTCATGAAGACTCTCACTTCTATTTTATTGAGCCAAGGATTTTACAATGAGACTAGTTCAAGCACAGTCTAAACGACCTTAAAAGTGAACAGATACGCTAAAAAACATTTAAAATTTTTTTCAATCAGCAGGTGATCAACTGATATGATTTCCCTTCCATCCTCCTGATTTAAGAGGGAAATGTGAATAAAATTATGTGTATCATTTGCATGACAATATTCGATCACGATAACTTCGATATTCGTGTACAGGATTTAAGTTTTAGAAAGAACGCATCATTTTGACTCATGGTGAGAAGAAGGCGTATGGGCCAAATATTCACCATAGTAAGATGTTCAGTATATTTGATGCTGCACGGAGTCAAGTTGAAGACGAAGCTGGTCTAAGGTACTAGAAATAAGTGCTTCCAATGACCATACAATGGAGCAATGTATGTTCTGAAGTGATGGTCACTCACTGGCTACTTGAGAAGCCTCTCATAACGGTCAATGCTAACTGTAAGTTAGGGTTTGCGGTGAGTGCGGTGCATTGTTATGCACTTGGGGCCAAGAAAGCATGCTCTTTAAAGCTATTCACATTTCCATTGATGAGTAAATACTTAGCGACCGGCATCAGCTGATTCCTGTATTTTTGACAAAATGCTAGTAACAGTTTTGTTTAATTTTAAATTTGTTCTAGTAAATTCAAATATGACCTAATTCTAATCTAGAATCTCCGACATCAGAAAACGAGTGAATTATTTAAAAAAACTCATATGATGTCTACGAGTTGCTCATAAATCAACATAACATTTTCACGAAATTTATCATCTCTGAGAATTAGACAACTTTTTGCCCGACACAAAAAATGTAGCTGGCAGAACATTCACATTTCAAAAACTGCTATTTACGAAATCACTACCTTAAAATACAATGGAGGCAAAATGATTTGAATCAATAACTTTAAAATTCTAAAACTGTCATATTACTATCTATTTTTCCTTGAAAAGTCATGTTGAAAAATACTTAAAACTGATGGGAATTGTGTGTATATTTTATTCTGATCTGATGAGGTTTCTCTCAGAGCTTCGGGTGTAACTTTTAGTCGCCGAGCTGTTCACTGCAATAAGAGCATTGAGATTTTCTGTTCTTGAAGCGGGAAAGCCATGTGCATCTCAAAAAATTCTCTTTACCGTACCAAATTCATAAACTTTACATTTTTTGATACTTACGATGCCCCAACATACTCGGCTTTCAAAAGCGGGCTTGAAACACGTATGCTTTAAAATTACTAACAAGATTGATCAAAAGATCAAACTGTACCACTTCTCAGTTTGAGAAGAGGTACTAGCCTATGAGGCTTACAATTTCTAAGATAGAAACAAAAATTAAGTCACTAATCGTATTTTGATATAGAATTTTTCCATTCTCGTACAGGTTGCCATTAAAGCCTCTTAGTTTATTTGGCCCAAAATACTAATAACTATAAGATATTATGTAGATTATCATTTAGTTTGCGTAACAATGTAAATGCATGTTATAAATAAATCTTTCAATCTATCCGAATGTAAACCTAAACCCTGAAATGAGGGCTAATTCTTCACAAGATTTGTCAAAATGAATATGAACTATTATCTTGATATGAATTCAGCACATATTACGTATAAGGTTATCTGCAACAATATATAAAATTTTGGGTGTCCAGAGCTCCCATGAGGTTATATTTTGCTGGGGAAACGGTGAAAGGCTCCTAATACACATTTGCTACGATAAAACAAGCATGAATATAGTGAAGAGCTTCATT
Organism: Platorchestia sp. MABIK; assembly: GCA_014220935.1. Lineage (NCBI taxonomy): Eukaryota > Metazoa > Arthropoda > Malacostraca > Amphipoda > Talitridae > Platorchestia > Platorchestia sp. MABIK. Next base: position 25,729 of record JACJUY010000133.1, read on the forward strand.
TAGGTATTTTAGACATCATTTATTTGTTAATGTAATCGATCGTTTTCACATTTACCATCATTAGGAAGTAGTCGATGGAACAGAGAAAGTCTTGAAACACCAAAAGGTTCTCAGCTGTCATAAGTGATCTTAATAATTCCAGTGACTGTTTTTTTATCTTCCGCCTGACAAAAATAAATGTATATATAAATATAGGCTATGTGAGGCACTGGTACATAAAGATTACTTGGAAAAGTCACCTGCATATGTACTTTTGGGATTATGAAACTCTTTTCTCTAATTTCAGTGCACTGTGGGTGGCTAGGCCTTTTCTTTAATGTTTTTCAACGCTCCAAGCGATCTTCATAAATTAGCATTTGTTTACCTTTTCCAGTACTAAGAGAATCAATCTAAAATTTAAAGTACAAATATTTTTTTATTTCAGCTTTTTAAAAACGCCATTCGCTAAGTAGTTTGGGAGGCACTGTAGTGACTCAGCTTCTCGCTTCTAATACCAAATTCAAGTTATTAAAACGAACACCATCGACTCGCCAACATGTCATCTGTCGGACTAGTGAGCTTGAAGCTAGACTGCAGCTCAGTAATTCATCTAAAGGCTGGAGTGCGGGTTACTCAAGCAAATGCCGCACACGGAGACGGCACCCCCAAACTTACAGTGGTAGGACAAGCTGTCCCATTACCATGTCCGGTGCGAGACATAAAAAAGAAGCACGTTCTAACGAGTAACATTAGTTTTCATTCGAGAGGATTTAATTCACGTTTTGCAACCGGGATCATGCAGTCATTTCTAGCAACTTCAAACCCAAGACTTCCCACTCCGCTCTACAGCCCAATTCGATAGTCATAACATTAATCTTAGGGCATGACAAAAACACCACATCATAGCAGCGTGGCGAATTAAACAGTTCATCAGCTTTACAGAGCTAAACAAAATGCACCGACACAGTAGCAGACTGCGCACGACCAACTCGACAGCTCACCCAACACAACAAAACCACCAACTAGGACGGAATGTATTGTAGAGAGCACGAGTTCCTGTTTCCTTGTCCCTATCATAACCAGCTTGGTGTCGGGACTTAGGGTACCCGCACACTAAAAGACTTGAAGCGAAAACGCAAGCGAGCATGAATTGATTAACATGTATTCCTATGGGAGTGCACACACTGAAAGCGAGCAACCGAGCAAACGAGACAGACTTAAGATTGGCTGGAGCGACAAAGCGACTCAAAGATAGTTTCACGCCTGTTCACGCCTGAAAGCTGCAAGGAGGAGCCTCTGTCAGTGCGCTGCTCATTTTATCCTACATAGACTGAATTCCTAATTTCCGAAGTTTATACTGTACTGTGCCTTTGGAACTCAAAAGATCCAAAGCACAGTGACAGATTACATGTTCCAAAGTAATGGGATGAAATTGGAATGAAACTCATCATTACGAACTCATACTTGTATCGCTGATCTATGTTAAACTCCAATCTCAATGACAGTCTGGCTCAAACTGCCGTCTTTTGGTGTGCTGTAGTTCTCGCCTGACATCTTTCCCTCTCGTCTGCTTTCTCGCTCTCAGTCTATTGGTGTGCAGGCACCCTTACCTTCTCAGAGACGGTGTGTTGTTTCATAGTATCAAGTCCCTTAGTCCGAGTGAGGTAAAGTGCTCTCTTTCTTCTTTCTTTTACCCCTATGTTGGCAATCGAATGACTGTAGCGCGGAGAGGGAACTCTTGGCTTGGAGTCGCTGCGATGACTGCAAAATGAAAAAAAGGCTTTTGAGTGAAGATTAGAGCTGCTCAGCAGAACTTGCTTCTTTTAAAGTCCTCGTTTTAGAAGTGGCAGCAGAGCAGCCTGTCAATAGCTAGTTTAGAGGCGGCATCTCAGTCAATGTAGTTGGGTGCAAGTTAGAATACGTGCAATTTCCACAGTTCAATACATGTGCTGTGTGTTTAATTATCCGTGAGAAATTATTTGATAGAATCTGCTTCCAATATGTTTGAACAATAATAAGGACCTCATTTCTCCCTCTGCTCCATATCATATCCCCTATTTCCCCCCTCCTCAAATCCCCTATTATCTAAGGAACAAAATTCTACTTTTTGTCAGTTACATGCACTTTAAAACCTGTTCCTGGGTAATCTGAGGTCACCGATTTCAAATATGGTATGAGTTATTTTCGATTGGGTCAAGTTTTCTCGCAGTGAGTTACATCCCATTTACTATTTTCAATATATATGCAGACCACCAGATACTACTGATAAAATTTTTAACCAGTACACATTAATGTAATTGAAAACCCATTACAATAATGCAGAATTAAATTGTAATTATTTCTTTAACCTTGGCAAACACATCGTGGATTCATCAGTCGCTTTTGCAAAGAATGGCAGATTTATTCATTCAAAAACTTACGTTTAATGAACGTCTAGAATGTCATTTCTCTTTGCTGTCTCGTTGAATGCTCCAGCCATAGTCGGCCATCGAGTGAACGTCCCAGCGACCTTGATTTCGATCTTCTATGATTTTTGTCTCCTTGTGAAAGCGTTCACCCTGCTAATCACGCACGTCCCCAAAGTTTATTGTAAATGATTCAATATGACTGTTCAAAAAATGTCTCTTAATGCTCATGTTGCACCTAACACCTGGAAATTTTCCATTAGAGAGGTTTTCTTCTCTGTTGAGATAGAATGTTACCTTTGTGTCCATTCCCAGCAAATTTTAATATTTTAATCGTGAAGCCAACAATTTGGACAGCTTTTTAGACAAACCCAGATCTGGAATTAAATCATTGAGTTCTGCATGGCTAAATATTTGCGGGTCTGTTGATACGCTTTCAAAATCTGAGTCACTGTTTACTGTAGTTGACTCCTCAGTCAACCCAGTGTTACATTCTCTGTCTGAGTTAAAAGAAGCACGTTGAGTGAAGATAGATTTTGGAACGTCATCTGAATTTCGCACAGGTCTGGTTGCTGAATCTAGACTAGGGTATGTGATAAGCTGACGAAATTTACTAGTAAAACCAACAACATCAGTAAAGCAGAAGTAACAGTCTGTGACATGGTCTCGTGGCTCACGCCTTACATATAATCACAATGCCAGATTTCATTTTATTTTTTTCCTTTAGTTCATTGACGCATGTTTTTTCGCAGAAATGACATACCTTATGTGGTGAACAAGGTATATCTTGACTTCTAAGTTTCACTTGAAAGTAAGATAAGTAAGTTCGGTTCACAAATTCATTAATGTTCCTTTTTTGCTTCGGGGCTATCAATGCACCACATTTGTATTATGACTCATCCGGTTGCGTCATACATTTCCTTTTACTTAGTTAGGAATTCATTTTTCCTCTAACGGCTTACTGAATTTTGCTAAAAATATAAATACCTCTTATAATGATAGGATTTCATTTACCAGCACTGTACTATTCAATTTAATGAAAATTATCGGTTAAAATAAAAACACGGTCGCGTAGCATGAAAACTAAACTGGATCTTTGCAAAAAAACACCATTTTCGAAATCAGTGACCTCAAATCCTCTAGAATCAAGTGCCAGAACTCGTGCAACCACAATTGTGTTCCCAGCGTTATCAATTGAGCACCATAATTCTAATTCATAATCTTGAGGTATCGTTCATTTCCTGAGGAGCAACAACTGCAATTGGTTCAAGAAATTTAAAAAATTTTCCTGCAATGCCTTATACAAACAAATTTATAATAAAATTGAACACTGCTCTTTCATATTGAATGAAATCTTAATTCTGTCGGTGCTTCTTCAGAATTATCAGCATACATGATTTTGATTAATATTCCATCTTAAATCTATATTTTTCATGATTTTTATGAACAGAATTCGAATCTATTAAAAATCGAAAATTTATCCCTGAGAACCGGCCGACCGAAAGTCTTGCCATCACCCGGACGACACACGCGATGAGCAAGGATGGACTTTTTACACTCGTCCTCCTCGCACTGAGGTGAGTGAAGAAAACTATTTCTAGTCTTCACACAAAAATTAAAAATGAAATAATCATGCAGTTCTCCATGGTACAGTTGCAAATTTACCTACAATTTTTCAATAAACTGTTGATGTAACAAAACACTTCTTCCATGAGTACAGTCATGTTAGCGTTATTCTACCTGGGTAATGGGAAAACTGCTACGCTTTAAAATTACCTTTATCTTTATTAATACTATTATTACGATTATTATAGCTATCCGACTGTTCGTTCATATGCATGTCATGAAATCTAAGTTGATTGTAAGCACATCATGTTACCCATTTCGCTGCAGAAACAACTCACTCTAAAAACATTTACGGCCGACCGACAGTCCTGAAGTAGAGGTGTGAATTTTAGCCACAGGTAGAAAAGTTCTGCCAAAATATTTTGGAGACAGCGAAAGAAAGGAATGCAACGAACTGAAAACATTGCTTTTTATCATGTGAAGCAGACCGAGACGAGCAACACTCTGGCCATAGGACACCTTTACTGAATTATTCTAGGCACACCGAATTATTCTAGGCGGCCGAAGCACTGACAAAGAAACAATAATCCAACAAAAGTAGCAGGAATGCATAAAACACCTACGGACTACATCAATGCGCCCAATCAGACCATTTACCTTTTGTAGGTGTTAAAAGAAACACGTTGGATAAGTTGTCTGATATACACTTCAAGTTTGAGCTTGTCATCGATGAGAACGTCATGAGCTTTCTGAGAACTGGACCTCTTCAGTCTCCGATCTTCATAGGTGGAGACCGAGGTAGAGGCATTTAAAGCCAAATGATAATCGTACATTGTCTTCCTGCATCCTGTTGCATATTCCACCCTGCATTAATCCGTGGCTGACCTTGATTGAAAAAAGTGAGACTGAATCACGTAATCTTCGAGTACAAATCACAAATTTCGGAGAAGAATTATAGGCATAAATTTGCAGAGTGTTCTCGAATGTAGATAGTTAGTCACTAATGTACAACAAGGTGCCAAGAACGCTACTCTGGAGTACACCCAAAACCAGCTCAATGATATTGATAAACTCAAATAATAATCCGCGGACGCATTGCGCAAACGCCCTGAAACAAAGTTGCAACTAACTGACAAAACTCTGCCATCTAAACCAAATGACTCCAACTTGTTCACGAGACCTAAGACCCTATCGAACACCGCATTAAGTCCAACTGAGTAATGAGCACCTCATATGGCGACTACAGTGCGAGCGTCTCGGAAAAAATTGTCGGTCATTCCAAACCTTTCCTGTCTCTGAACTGACAATGTGGCAGCATCCCAGCGCCTTCAGTGAAACGATTTAATGTTATGAAGCTAATTTCTGGAATAGTCTGGATCAAATGGGTTTCTTTATGATACGTCTATACGTTCCTACGTTTGGTAGAAGTAGGTAAATTTTAATGAGAGTAAAATCCCCAGGACATCATCGATAACGAAAATTCTCGATCCAATCAATTGCTTGAAAAATATTTTCAAGTTGGAGGCAAGAATTACACAAAGTTTTACCAAAAATAAGGGAAACATGCCAGCCCGCCAAATGGGTCCAGGTCTTTCGAAAGCACTAGGGCAAGAGCCGATCGAAATGCCAATGAAGTTGAACGGTTTTTCAGGCAGCATCCACGCAGCATCGATGACACATTCATTTCCGCTTGCTATCAAAGTTTGCCAAAAAAGAGTTCTACCTTAGCCATAGGTTCTATAACGGTGAGTGAATCATGTTGATAAACATCTCTGTCGTTAGCAGATACTTGAGAGATGAATATTATCAATTTTAGAGGAAGAAGAATTTTCGTTCGACCATTAACTTGTCAAGACAAACATCAGACTTTTAAACATTTTAAGTTTAATTCCCTCCTATTCCAAGCATCAAGCACCTTATTGTGTTCAGACGTACAGCTTTCCCTGACTGTTAATCAGACTCACGGGAGAACTGATTAATGAGAGCCCAGGCTAAGCAGTGAAGCACGTGGAAGTATCCCACCTGTCTCATCTCTCATGATTAGGGCCGCGAACTGCAGCCTTCAGGCGAGAAATGACACACAATCGGTGGGTTAATCATTGCCGCATTTGGTATAGCGTGCGCAATAATCGGAAATGGGAGCGTTCGTTGATGTGCTCTGAAAAATATGCAACGCGAATTGAATGGTTAGAAAGCAAAAATCCACAAGAAACGTAGTTTGTGTGGACGCACTCTGTTTTGTAAATGTATGACATAAACGACTCAGATGTAAAGTCAAGATTTGTAAATAATTCTTTTAACAGTATGAACATATTTTAAGTTTTGTAACTCGCACAAACAATAAACAATACAAAAACAAGCAAGTTGCTTGTAGTGTTTATTTGAACTTCTAGTAAAATTATATTAATATATTTCAATATAAGTACGCACTAACGAGAGGGTTTTCAGCAATGCGTCACATAGATTGTGTTTTCTCAGTCATTTGTATTTAAATGCATTACCAAAATCCGACTACCGCAACGAAGGTAATGCATTTTTTTCGTGCTTTTCGCCGAATCATTTGTTTCGACAGTTAACATGTTTACTACGATAACCATGCATGAATAGCAATTGAGGATCTGAATCATTTGTTTCGACAATTAACATGGGCATTACGATAACCATGTATGAATAGCAATCAAGGATCTCTAAGTTAAGGTATTTGAATGCGATTTTCGTTTTTATTTCAATATCCTGTAAGTGCGCACCAACGAAAGCATTTTCCAACTAAGAGGAACGAGGATTGTTTTCTTAGTTACTTATATTTAAATGCATTGTCAAAATCAGATCACGCAATGAAGTGAACTCATTTTTGTTGTGCTTTTCTGTCAATAATTTTTTTTGTTTCGACATTTTCCATGGGTATTACGGTACCAATGTGTAATTATTAATTAAGGATATTAATGATAAGATATTTTAGAAACCATGTCTGACATTTCAAGTTGGAACATTTATTAGAAATAAACTGTCTTTATAACTTTTTCTATGTGTGTGTGCATGTGTGTGAGTGTGTGTATGTGAGGATTCCATGAGTAAATTGTGAAGTTACGTGTACTTGTGCGTGGTTAACTGTGTTGGCTCTACTTGTATCTGAATGAGGTTTAGTATCTAGGTTTTTATAGATATATTTTTATTCATTTTGCTATCTTTCTGTGTAATCTAAGTTTCACTTTCTCTTTTTTCCATGCTCCAGCACTGAAGATAGAAATTTAACATTTCTAATCCTGTGGAATAAATAATACATTTTAACACTGGTTCTCCTTTTCATCATACGCTTGAGATTTCTCATGAATCGACCTACTGAAAATATTATATGACATTTTATGCGCAAGCATTTCAGTGTAAAAGGCGACAACCCAAGATAATCGCAGCTCCATTTCCCCGTGAACTTAAAGGAGTGAACCTATTTATCCATCGTTTTCAAATGGCGGCGTTAAGTGCAGGCCCAGCCTTTCTTCCTCCAGTCATGATGAAGAGGCAAATATTTGCTAACGATATTAGCCCCATTTATTACACGCGCTCACTCCCCGTCCGAGCTGTATTTCTTGGCTTTAGCTTTTCCATTTAAGTAACTTTTGTGAAGTCAAAAGCTCAAAAATATAAGCGTCTAATGAACATCTCTAATTAGCGAAATTCTTTTCTCTTACTGTGGATGCAACTCGTACAAAACTATTATTACTTGTTCTCTAGAAAATTTGATACAAAAACTATAAAAATAAAGTGAATCCATTCACATGAGATAATATTCTCAACGGTAAATAATAGCACAAGTTCATTGACACTAAATTAAACAAAATTGTTTAGTTGGATTACTATTATTATTATTGCATTCGGAGTATCACCACGCACCAAAAGCGCTGCAGTGGCGTTTCACCAGTGCATTCGATGTTCCCCACCTCATCATCTCTATTGACAGGGCGGATATCATTTCTGCTATCGCCGCGTGGCAGTATAGGTCCAGTTAGAGGCAACATTACATCTGATGCCGGCATATAACGCAATTTAATTCATTAGAACTAGGAGAATTGTTTAATTTTAATCCGATCGGTCGTCGAATTCAGTAATCTTGCTTACTTAAAAACGACGTTGAAAGTCAGTTTATTTCAAGTAACGTACGAAGACAATGCTCTGAAAAAAAACTTTTGCAGTGAATGATGACAGACGCCATTACTAATCATCCACTATGAATCATTTGAAATTATTCACTTTGAATCATTGAGAATCCTTCACTTTGAATCACTGGAAATCATTCACTCTGAATCATTCTGTGAAAAAATATTTTCAGATCCTGAAATCACTCATGTTTCAGAATTGCGTTTATCTTTTCTGAAACTAGAATGACTTTCTCTACAGAGAATATGTTCCAGACATATGAAACGCTTTCTTATTGTGAATTCAAAACATTTCCGCTCCACAGACTCACTTTCTCCTGTGGTTTCAAGTTTGCGTTGGAGGACATTCTGAAGCCGCACCACAGCTACATCAGGCCTGAGAATCTTCATGGTTAGTGCTATTGCGATTTTTTCATACATGGGTTTTGCTCAAATTTGTTTGTGATATTTTCTAGTGATTTGGAACGTAAGATTTCAGCATTCTCAGTGAAGCAGCATTGAGGTTTAAATTTCAATAATCATTTTGGACGTACGCATGGGTTTTATATTATGGAGGTACATTACATACCCATTCTAAAAAAATTAGTGTTAACTTCCGTTGATTCATAATGGTTGAAACTATTTTTCCAGCTGCAATCTGGCAAGAATTTAGCATTTAAATAAACGAAAATTTCAATTCATGAAAGTGTAAACTGTTATTGGTATATCCTTTCACACAATTGTGCAAAACCTTGTATCGTAACATAACTGTACTTTCAATGAAATTTAAGGCTGTGGAAGTGCATAAAACCTTCAATCGTTTTCGTTGTTATTCAGTCTTGCTTGTTTTTGTTTGAATTTTCTACGTTCCAAAGCAACGTTAGTCACTAAAGCCTGTCAACGCTGTCATCAGAAGTTACTGAGATACAAATGACGCTTCTCGGTCCATTTCTAAAGTTTATTCACATGCTTAGGACGTTGAAGAAGTGGTGCCACGAACAAATAGGATTCAAGAAGCTCACTGAGATATTTTTGGCAGCAATTTCGGTCAAAACTGCGCTCCTACGTAACATTGAAACGAATAAATTCATTTACCGTTCTTTTTGAAGCATATCACATTAAGTTTGAATTATGCTTTCCGTGTGTGAGCATTGTTTACATCAGGAAGTAAAAAGTTAATAAGATAAAAAGGAACCCTTACATATGAAGCATCAACTTTTCAATGGATCGTCTATCACAATTTTCACGAACAAAAATATTATTTTTCTTCGGGAAAACCATGTGTTTAGTAAAACTCTAGTCCCCTGTTCAACCAAAGTTCATAAGAATTACGCTATGTTATTATAGTCAATTTGATATTGGATGATTTAAACTCACCGAATAACAATTACCAACTGATTAACCTTTAATATTTACAGGAGTGACGTACATCAACGTGTCCGTAGTGTTGAACAGTCTCGAGATGGACGACAGTCGGCGAGTGAGTATCGAGTCCCCAGTTTGATCATGTGTCATTTTGTTACTTTGATTATTTATCAAATGCACTACTTTAATAAAGTAACAATTATGCTGCTCGAACTAAGTATGACAATCATAATGTTGTTTATCATGAAGCCACTATTGCTCAATGTTTCCTGCTGATCCTACGAAATAAACAAAATGGGTAATCCCTTTCTAACGGTTACCCAGTCTAACTTTTTCGCCGCCTCTTCGAAAAGTGTGCACACGGTTCGCCGAGTAGTATGCTTATTTATGCATGATTATCGTCACCAAGGCGGCGATATATAGCCGACTTTATCGTCGCCAAAGACCTCTTTTGCCGCGATAATTATCGCCGCCTCGAAAGCATAATTGTGCATAAAGTTGCATGACAGGCGGCTGATGAAAAGCATAGGTATGCATAATATTGTATTAAATATGCATTTTCATTGCACGGTCCACAGGCGTAAATACATGTATTTCTGTGCGCCATTATTTAAATCCGTGCGTACCGTGAGTATTTTCAGCCATTATGAAGCATATGCCTTCCATTCGAAGTTATCGCTGCCTCGAATGTATAAATAGGCATAATAAAGCAAAAGGCGGCGATAACATAGCATAATTATACATTATTAATTGACTATTAAAATTTATAGGTTCAAATAAATCAATTTCATCACATATTTTATATTTGGGCATCCACAACACACTGAAATCAAGTTTTCACCGAAATATAAAAATAGCATCACAGACAACTTATAAAATATTTCCTTGCTAATCAGTATCACAGAGTTCAGGTAAAAAATCACAGAATAATTCAAAACTCAAGAAGAAAGTAGTAGGTGCTTAGGTAAAAGATAGTAGTGAACTTGACATTTCCTGCGAAGTGACCCACCGGTGGTCACTTAGGTGATTTTCATGGTGCTGCTGACCCACCTGCAGTTACCAACTTATTTTTTATAAATACTTAATGAAAGCTAAATAAAAGCCAGATCCAGTTTTTGTTTGCCGTTTTCAAAGTTGATTACTCAGAGGACAACAAAGTTAATCAACTTTGAAAACGGCAAACAAAAACTGGATCTGGCTTTTATTTAGCTTTCATTAAGTATTTATAAAAAATAAGTTGGTAACTGTAGGTGGGTCAGCAGCACCATGAAAATCACCTAAGTGACCACCGGTGGGTCACTTTGCAGGAAATTTCAAGTTCACTACTATCTTTTACTTAAACAATTGACTTTAAATTTTAATTGAATATTGAACTTCAGTTTAACCCATCGCAGTTAACGCGTTAAAAAAGATGGTCCTTCAACAAATAAACGTAAATATTTCAACAAAAAGGAGGCCCACCCACCATCAATTCGGGCCCCAACTTTGTCCCCCTGGGGCATAATCTTTTGAAAAATTTTTGTATTTTCATTATGTATCATAGCATGAGTTTTACTAATCACAGGAAGAGTCCCAAAAAGAGGAACATTCCAAGCATCATTTAGCTTAGAGAATTATCAGGGGATTTTATGCCACAGTATGGTTTCGCACAGGGCACTCACAATGTCCCCCTAATAGTGCTACTCCCCATATTTACAATAGTATCACCCTGAGAGGACAAACCTAACCATAATGTCGAAATTTAAGCCACATCCATTGGTGTAAACGCAACATTACACACTTATTTCACTGTCTGATTCCACAATTAGATCCGACGAAGGCACCAGCTCAGCTGCACAAGTGATGCTCGGTGAGGGGACAGTGTCAGTTGATACGGTTGTGGTGGTGGTGCTTATATTGGAGGTGGTTGCTATTCCTGCAGCCTCTGTAACACCTGTTCCACGATGATGGCTGTTTCCATCCCAATCCACCGATTCACGCAGATCTCGTTGCGTGGCGACTGCGATTTCTTTGTGGTTAGTGAACCCACCGGCTGCCAACACTTCTACAAAATATAA
>JACJUY010000133.1:43246-58773 GCA_014220935.1 Platorchestia sp. MABIK
AGTGTCGGGTTAAATGTAACCTTTCTTTGCGCCATTTTCACAAGTACCAGCCTTCGAAAATATCAAAATAAGACTCAATCAGAGCTGCCAACAGAATCATCCGTAGATAGCTTGCAATTCCAGCAGTTTCACATTTGTATCATAAGTACAGTAAAATAACTTAAAAGAATGTATTTTTATTTATTATTGAACTTGATCTCGGACGTTCCTCGCGAACAAAATTACTAGGTGTGGTTATGTATAAATTTTCACAACGGTGAGTCATGGTAAATGCACTGCAAAAATATGATTAATACTTTCCAACATACTTCAAAACTTTCTCATTCGAACAAGTTTACTTGATTTCAAGTCAAATTCTAATTGCAGGGCAAAACAGATAGTTCAAAATAAGCATTGTGAACTATTATCCTGAAAACTTTACAATCTTTTAATACGTAAATGCAAAGCTGAAATGGAAACTCGAGGTTAGATTTTTTTGTAACCTAATTTAAGAAACGTAGCACTTGACTGAAATCTGTGACATTCCTGTTCTTGATTCAGGCAGACTTTTATCCTATGGATTCCTAATTTTTATTTTTCCCCTGTTTCTCAGCTAGGAAGCAGCGTATTTAACAATTCAAAATATAACAATTGAATGTGAACGTTTGCAAAAAAAACTACTCGTCCACTTTCGGATTCCAATGGCATAAATTTATTAATATACCTATATATATATATATTAATATAAATAAATACATACATACATATGATGAATATATTTATTAATATATTTTATATCAATCTGAAGATAGCAATCAGAAAACATTTTAAATAATTAATCAGCTTTAGATAAATGCAAATTTTCTCAGAAAACAAAATCGGCCCGTGTGATAATTAGACGACCTACCACCTCACAAATGTTCAGGAAATTAATTAAATTCCTAAGTATCGAGTTTTACGCGTATTTACTTGTATAAAACGATTCAATACTTTGCGTGATTTCAATATTAAAAACTTGTAATGCAGTGTCACTCAACTCTTATACCTCAAGGTTAAAATTCGAATTTGGAAGTGTATAGTACTCCAACTTTTGAACAGGCGAAAGAATAGCTACGTCGCAATGTGAGCATTTTCAATTAAGATTTGTTTTACGTTAAAATTATCTGACTGTAATTTCGAAATTCAATTTTTCCAAAAGAACAACAGTACTCGTAGAGACATGAGAAAACTATTAACACGTTGCAAAACTTGTAAATAGTTTGTACATGTTGTTCACAAAAGCCACACAAGTGTGTGCAATATTGTGAAATGAATGTAAAAATTTAAGCCGCGCGGTCGCACTTGCAGTTTGAATTTTTTTTGTAATTTTCTGCAAAATGTTGTGTACAAATTTATACATTGAGCGGCGATATAAATCGATAAATAGAATAGCCGCCTTTTCGGCGATAAAATCGCATGAACGGTGGAACACATAATTTTTTTGCATCTTTATGCAAAATTTTGTATAAAAATGCAAACATTGAGCGGCGATATAAATCGATAAGAAGAATAGCCGCCACTTCGGCGATAAAATCGCTTGGGCGGCGATAAACATGCATGCTCCGGCGAAAAGGTTAGACTGGGTACTGAAAATTTGCTAAAAAATTTGAACGAGGTTTATTTACTGTTATTGGAAAATGGTTCACCAACTTTATACACGGTCCTCACTCAGGTGCACTACTTGAGTATTTGTTTTGAATGAAGGAAGACAATTACATTTCGTGAAATTCACGTTAACGCATTCATGGGCAATGTTTATTTCAAATTCTTGGTTTATTACGGCCTGTTGGACGGAACGGTGAGGAAAGCGATGTGTTCATGATCTAAATTCAAAAATGAAATTATACCTGGAAAATGATTCTCAGGGAAAGGTGTGAAATCATGCCGCACTCATTTTTAAAAGGCTAATTTTATCAATAATGAAAAAGGGTTTTTCATTAATTAGATTATAAAAATAATTACTGTCCCCAGGGACAAAAAATTCCATATGTAATTGATGGTTCACTAACAAATATAAACTTCAAAGCTCTTTGGTCATCCTCTGGCTGACGTCTCCAAACTCTCTGTGTGGAAATTATAAGAGTGTCTTCTAGGATCTCGCATTCTCTTCTCAAAAATATGAACCTCTGATTTGGTTAAGTTGGCATTTTAGGAGCAAGCTGCTTCTTCAGGTCTACAATACTGTTTCGAGTTGAGCAAACATATAGTCATCTTAGTTCATAAAAGTCAGACAGCGGTCTTGTTTATTTGAGTAGATGTGGGTGCTCTTCCACCGAGACCAACCTTGCGTGAGCTCCAAGAGAGGCATGGAGTTGTCTAGGAAACTTAGAATTTCAGCATTTTCTTAGAACAGAACTTATTTTGTAGTAGTGAGTTTGAAGAATTGTTTAAGTAATATTCAGTAGTTAGTTTATTTGGTTTTGTAAAATTACATTGGAAAAATTTTCACTAACGTTGAAAAACTGAAGTAATATAACCTATATTCAAATAATGAAACTTAACGGTACAAAGGCATCTCTAGTCATCATTAATTCCATGACTCATTTCGATTGAAATCTTGTGTGGTTACATAGAGTTTCGATAAATGAACTAGCTGTATTTTTAAATTATTTCTATGGAGGCAATTTGAAATGTAATGGCCTTAACTTTACCTCAGTATTTTCACCTTCTGAGAGAAGTGTGCTTCTTAAAAAAGGATTCAGATAAAAATAAAAAAAACGGAAAACAGGCTTTAGGTTTGTTTCTGCCGTAACTTGGTATCTAAATTCGAGTTAATTGGTTTATCTATAAACTATCATTTGTAAGATTCATTTGAAGTGTGACAAACGTTTCATTGACACCAATATCCTGAAATTAGCTCGAATGACTAAACGGAAAATAAGGCATTGATGTAAGATTTTCTTTAAAATTAATTAATCATCAAATTTGAACGTTTGAACTTGATAATAATTCATCTTCCACAAATAATTTAGAACAAGAATGAAGAATATCCTACTCACGAGGGGGAATTTAATGAAAAGAATTAATTGAACTAAATAACCATAAACAATTGGGAGCGGGTGACTGAGTGTCACTCAAATAAGGTTTGCGTTGTAGAATATGAACCGAATCCACAATCCGACGATCGACAGTATTTGAAAAAAGGCCCAAACACTGAAATCGTCTAATTTCACCGGAAGAAAATATTTTTCTCCACGGGAGCAGGTGGTTGAGTGTGTAGGATTTGCAAGCCGAAGATCAGCACGTCAGCTTTTAGAGACACGCCTTGCGACACAAATTCGCAGAGCTACTGTGGTCTTCATGCGCACTTTGTGCTCAACTATAAATTACTGAAACAAGCACACCTTTAAGAATTTCATTTTATAGTTGAAGAAAAATATAATCTGTTTTTGAAAATAACAACAGATGGAAATAAATATGTATGCATAATTTGGATGAAAGCGTAAGCAGATTTTTTCCATTTTTCCTACTGGTTGGAGATTTAGAGAAGGGCACGTAAACCTTTTTGTGCACCAATAGTGAATACAAGAATGCTTTGTGAAAGTTCGATTCAAAATTCGGGTAACATTGTTCCAATGGCCATTATGAAAATTTATGCGAACGGCTAAACCGTTTTAAAGAAATAAATTTCTGGTGAAGAAAAGTGAAGATAAAGTTTACTGTAAAAGTCTTGAACAGCAGTCTCAACACAGAAAATTTGAAGGTATAAAAACTGAAGAAACGTAAACCTAGGCCAGTGAAACTATGCAATTCTGCGTAAAACTGAGCTATTAAAAAAGTTCTCATACTTGTGGATATGGGAATCTCAAAAACGACGTGCCATTATTTTGTGCAATTTCCATCATCAACGTGACACGAAACTGAACATTGGAATAATCAAGAAAAAACGATGAATCTGATTTTGTAAGAGAACTTTTCATGTATCATTTGGCGAATTTTTCCTTGTACCCTAAGGGATAATCCATGACAGACTGTTGCTCGTGAAAACAAACAAGAAACAAAAGCCAAGTGGCCCAACGAGGTAACCCCATTTCCTAGCTGTGAAACCGTCGATGAAGCAGTGTAAAACAACCGATTTTAAAACATAGTGTTGAGGTAAGGTATTGAATAAAATCTACTTGAGGCCCCATTCAGTTTTCAGGCTTGAAGAAAAAAATGATCTTTTTGGTTCAATGAACAATAACATTTCGAAAAGTGTTTACTGTCAAACTTAGGCAGATAAAAATTTTCAGCGTAGGGAATCGTGGTGAACAGACTAATAAATAACTTGAAATTATATGCAGTGAAATAACTGCGCGAGAAGCATTCAAAATTGGGACTAACAATTTTGTCATTTCAAAACTAGGCGTACGCTGAACCTCTAAGATTGGCTGAAAATTTAATGACTTCTAAATTTGGCTACGGATTTTTTGGACACCAGGATTAAATTCTTCCACTACATAACATTTACGTAGGTCATCGAAAAGAACACTCAAATTTGGAAGTTTGAGCAGGAAATTGTTCAGTTTATTTTCGACTAATACAGAGTATTCAGAGAATATTTCAACAAATTTTGTAAATCTAATTTTTCTTCATTGATCTGGGTCATAGTTTTAATGCGTTAAGAATAACTGTAATCACAATTCAATTACTTTTATCGTGACGGCAAACTATGAAGCCCTTATGGAAGGCAAAGGTGTTTAGGAATATGTCAACTTTAAAAAACAGCAAATACATTTGAATGATGTAAGGTAACCGCCAAAAGTTCTCAAGCTGAGTCTAGCTTCTGCACATTGGCATAGCTGGAGAACTTTAAACTTCAATCGACTTTTCTGAGGGTAAAATATGCGTGTTGAAATCTATACGGCGCACAGGCAAATTAAAATTTTAACTAACTGATAAAAATTTAAAAACGCAATGTTTAACAAAATCCACTACATACGAATTTTTATGGGTCCCTTTCCTCTATTATGTGGCGGTCAGCTCAACGTAGTTGCAGTAACGCCGACCCTTGCAGCGGAACTCTTTGGGTCCTCATGGAAAAATTCGCTCATTCAGACTGTCGATGGATTAAATACATGAAATAAAAATGCATCAAAAATCTGAACAGAGAATAAACACCTAAATGTGGTTGAAGAGAATATCATTTGAAATTAAATAAATTTCGAGAGATTCCGATCGTGAAGTAAGAATTTGTCAGCATAACTTTAGCAATAAAAATTTTAGGCCTCTTGATCGCTAAAATAAATGTTTAAAGGTATTGCACAACACACAGTCGTATCAGTTACTCTAAATATTTACATAGAACAGATAGGTCCAAACATTCAGGTATATTTTTCTTAAGCTACATTTTTTGAAACAAAATCTATAAGGGCTCTGTTCCTCAGTACACCACAACGGCGTGACCAACTCGAATATATTTCTGAATGAAAGCAAAATATTACTGCGAATGCGTCACTAGATTCAAATTCGAAGCAGTTATTTCGGTATTTTCGAATTTTCAATAAAAAAGAGAGAACCAGGAAAATGGAATAAAACATTTTTCATTAAATTGTATTCTCGAGACTGTAAAAGACTCGTAAAAATGGACGTTTTATTGAAAATTCGAAAATACCGAAATAATTGCATCGAACATATAAGATCACTATATGGAGAACAGGTTTATGGTTCAATGCGAAAGTACCAGAACCTTCATAGAAAACTTACGAAATCCAACTTGGACACGGAGTTTTTAGTCACTTGCAAAGCTCATGATGTGATTCCGAAGTTCATCAGATTTAAATTATACAAGAAGTGTTTGCAATCCTTCAATTTTTAATGTCACACATTTTTTGAGTTGTTTTCTTTTTGTATTTTACAGATGACTCTTTGTTCGAATTTCGTATTGCTGATGATGAGCGAAGGCTCGAAACGTCAATTTTTACGAGTCTTTTACAGCCTCGAGAATACATTTTAATGAAAAATGTTTTAAATCATTTTCCTGGTTCTCTCTTTTTTATTGTAGATTCAAATTATCACAGGCGAAGCTCGAGTAATTTCTGTGACAGAAACTCTCTTTTGGTGCACTCAGACTGGCGAGTATTTTCTGGCTTGTTTGATATACTATGACAGCACCTAAATTTGAATATTTTCAAAGAAAATAATGTCAACGAAGTGAACAGAAGAAATTTGGAGTTTAATAACAGAAATGTTATCACTTCAATAAAAGTACATGTATATTAAATTTTTATTTTCGATTCCATCTTCTAACCAGGCTGAAAAGGCAGTGTTTGTTACAAGGATTGAACGAGTTATAACTTAAAACGATGTACGATTGTTGTGCCTAGCATCATATTGGGGAGAAAAGGCTAGTACTAGCTAGTATTTAAATTCTAGTACTTTTGAAACAACTTTCTAGAATACCTCACAAAAAATTCTCAAAATTTCAACTGAGAGCTTTTAAGTTTGACGGCAATTAGAGAAGAAAGGTCTTCCGAACTGAGAAAGTAAAACGCGTCACAGCCTTATATATTTTTTATATTTTATACTTTTTATTCCGAAAAAAATCGATTTCATTTGGAAAACTCCTGAAACGTCACCAACAACAAATGGGAATTTCGACTCAGTAATAATCGTGGTATATTGTTTTCTGAGTGCGATGACATTAAAAAATACGTTTGAAATCACTTTGTTTGGCATAAAAGTGGCCTTTAAAAGCGCCCCTTAAAATGTTTCTTTCCAGAGTAACTCATTTTCTGCGCAAGAACTAGTGAAATGTGTGCGAGCAAAAACATAAAAATCAAAATTTACTTCTGTGGTGCAATTTTCAGATAAATCTGCCCTAGAGGGAAAAAGTTCCTCGAAAGCAAAACAACCCCCAAAGAAAGTTTCAACTTAGAATTTTTGAGTCCAGTGGCAAGTGAGTTTTAATTTCTTATTATTAAACTGGATTTCATTTGAGAAAATTAATGTTGTATAGTCATTGGGGATAACGGTCAAAATTTTCACCCACGGTGCAAATAATCCGGGGCGCAGTAAACTAGCCTACTTGAAATGATTCTTTTATTCCAGCGGAGGGAAAAAGTTTTCATAAAACTCTGCTCATGCGAAGAGTGAAACCCAGATTAGAGAAATTATTTTTTGTGTTCGAAGTACTGTATATGACACAGAAACTCTACGCATTTGTGTTGTTCCTAAAACTAACAAAACATCAGCTATAACAGCGAATTTTCAGGCATAATTTCCGGGGTTCGAGTTAAACAAATCAGACAAAAATTTGAATGTTTAATGTGAAAATGATACTCACAGAAAATCAAAAATGATGTTGCTTCAAATCTTTTACTGATTTTCGTTTCAATCTGTAAAAACACCTAGTGCAAGAATTAGGGAGTTATATTTTATTTTTCAATGAATCAAATTCAATGAATGCATTGATTTGTGTGATGCATTTCATCGTGCAGTTAAGAAGGGGGTCTGAGAATATGCTAACTTTCATCGTTGTTTAAAGATATCATCTAAAATATTCAGTTATATTATCTAACATATCTGCTCTACTCTGGAAGCTTTTAATCAAACATTGCACTTACTTCAACCGCACATTCAACTCGTGCGTATTTTCCCTCAGAAATTAACCTTTTAGATTAGATAGATAGGGCCGTGGCATGAAACCTTGAGGTTCCTATAGGTCTACGTTTGCTAGGGAAATTCGCTTTTAGACCATTGCTAAACATCTTTTAGGAATACGTAAACTAAATTACACTGTTCTGTCAATTTAGTACCTTCCCAATTCGCTGTCATCTACTGGTAACATATTATTGTAGCATGCAAAGACTTTCCCTTCCTCCAAAACCAGCTTCTTAATCTCTCAGTCTTTCTCGCGATCGCCTCTTAATGCCATGAATCTCACATTGAATGTTAAGGAAAGCGTACCCCTTTAGGACGATTTTCTTCAAGATTAAACTTAGAACAATGAAATTTAAGATACTGATAGGAAATGCAATTTGGAATAATTTGTTTTTATATGAAAAATTACGATTTTCTGGAAAGAAAACGAGATCTTCATGGAAAACGAATTTTTTTTCGGGGGGGGGGGGGTNGAAAAATTACGATTTTCTGGAAAGAAAACGAGATCTTCATGGAAAACGAATTTTTTTTCGGGGGGGGGGGGTTTCAAAATGCATCTTCTCTTACAGATTTCAAGCTACAATGATGAGTTTTAATATCATTGGATGCGGATTGAAGTGAGCTTTCATAACCTCAAATGGAATTTTCCAAACTCATAGTTTAAAATAGAAAAAAACATGAAAATTCGAATGCATGTCTTCTTTCGTTAAATTTTGTATTTTTTGACGTCACAACTTTTGATCAAAAATGAATTTCGAATTTCAATTAAAGTTTTTGGAATGCCCACGTTTTTCCGCAACCAATGATATCAAAATCATCACTGTAGCTCAAAAAATGTAGGAGGAGATGCCTTTTGAAGCCCACATTCCGATCCTCCCAATAAAGGTGAACAAAGAAACAAAAATAACTTCAATTTTTTCTTTATTATAATTGTTTGGATCAGCTAGGAACCTTAAAATTATTATACAGTAATAAAGGGACATAGAAGATGACATAGCAACGTCGCGCCATGAAGAAAGTGCCAAGGGGGAGGTGTAACATGATAAAATACCACTTCCCCCTCCCCTCCCCCCTCCCCCATACTTCAAACCCCTGTAGCAGGCGAACGAGTAAACGTACGAACCTGATTTTTTCACAGGATGTACCTGACATCTTATCCTTCCTATAGCAGCTAAAATCCATTTCTCTATAAAATTCGACATTCTGGGGGTACGCTTCCCTTAAAATATACATAGCGATCGAGTGACAGGAAGGCACGGAATTCTTCCCAGCCTTAGCTCGTAACACTATGTAAACTGACTAAAAGTCAAAATCTTTCCCTGTTCTACATCATCCCTCACATTGTTACAATTTCTCACAAAAATTTAATGTTTTTCTTTAAAGAGATGGTAGAAATTTTGGTACTTCATTCAGTCCTCCATTACTTGCGGCGACGTCCCGATTGGGAAAAAAGGACCAACATTAAAATCCGCATTCGAAATGATGCTAAAACTAACACTTTGTGGAGGTGTTTGTGTTGAAGTAACATTTGTAAGGTCAAATTGTATGTTGCGCGTCTATCAGCCCTACGAAAAAAGTGGTCGCAGCGCGCTCAAATTTGGGGGACGGATGGGGCTCCACCTCGGCACTACCCGTGCCTCTTTTCGTTTCGATCCGGCCCCCAAAAACACCATTGAGGGTGAAAACTGTCAAAATGTTTTCACTAAACATGGACCCAGTAATTTTGTAGCGTGTTACAGCCATCCGAAAGTCAGTTGTTCGTAGTCAGAGTACCGATTTACAGAAAAAAAATTTTGGTACGTGTCGCTCGAAAGAAATGTCAGTTTCAGCCTCCCAAAAAGGTATGCCAAAAAATGACCGATTTGTGCGATTTTTTCCTGGCCAGCCCAGTGGAGAAAAAACGCTCATCTCTCAATATCTTGTAGACAATATTAAGGGCTCTCACTAAGAGATAAAAAAAATCTGCTTTTTCAATTTTTCGAGAAAATGTGCCCCAAAAATTTTCAAAAAAAAGTGGGGTCTGCGCCAAGTTGTTTTTTGCCTTGTTTTTATCAAGTCAGGAGTCTGGTTTTTCGACAGTTCATAGAAAACATGTTGGCACATACGCTTAGTCAATTTTAATAGGTTTCTCAAGTCGAATTTTTTCTATTCGACTTTAAAGTAGGTTGCAAAAAAGCGTTTTTTCTTTCAAATTTTTTGACGGCTTTTCCTGGCGAATCTGTAGCACGTGGGCTTCCCAAAACTTGTTAGCACCTTCATTTTTACAACATCTAGGACCTATAGGATCGGCAACGCCCAGAACGCGACCGTTGGACCACAGGAGCTCATCAAAAATTAGGAAAGTTTAGATTTTTTTGTTCAATAAACAAATTTTGTACCCCTGCACTGGAAAAGACATTCAAAATTTTTTGCTCGTCGCATTTTTCGATATATGGAGGATTATTTTCAGAACGAAATTCGAAATGTATCAGAAAAGAAAGATTTTTCCAACTTTTCGCGCGATTTCTTAGAGTTCACTGGGTAGATGAATGTTCTTTCCATTTCCGTAGACTACGATGGTCTTTTTTGCGATATAGAGTTGAATGACTAGATCAATATGAGGCCCTTGAATGGATTTTCTTGGCTTTTGAGCCACTCGTGTTCGCTTAAAACAGCAAATCATTGGCAACATTTTTACTTTCGTTTTGATTTGAGAGTTAGGTGGTGATGCATTGAAATTCAAAGTTTTAGTTTTTTCATCATCATTTGGGGCCCCGCAGCGGTTTTTTTGAATGGGTCGTGTTTTAGAGTTACTAGAAATACTTTTTGTATTAAAAGTCGACTCGCTAAGACGCTCTTTTGCTCACTGAAATGCGCTCCTCATGAGCGATGAAAAGTTTATTACTCATATGAGGCCTAAATCTTCGTCCCATAGCAAATTTAATAGAGACAAAATGTGTTGCAAATTGTCGATTTACCTATAGGTCGTGTTTTATCACTTCCATCAGCTATTGTGAACTCATTTTAAAGTCGAATTCGAAATTCGACGACGAAATTTTCATGAAGTCCACACACCGGTCCAGATGCCAAAGGTGGCGGCAGCGAAAATTTTACGTTGTTGCTATTTTCGAAATCGAAATTTTCGAATAGTTGTTTTCTTTCATAGACGTTTTTCACAACTATAACAAAATGTTTACATGTGAAAAAATCAGTTAATCATATATGACAGAAAATGAACTCACTTTCTCGTAATTCGACTTAATTGTTAATTCAGTCGACGCTGGTGCCGTAAATCGATGCCATTTGCCGAAATTAGTATTATGAGTTTGTTTGGCATACTTTTAACTTGGAAACCTTAAATTTCAACTATATACATAGTTCAGAAGCTGATTTATCGATCCCGTATTAAAAATGAGCCCATTTTAAAAGGAGCATTTCGTTATCATGGCTCAATTTCCCTTAAAAAAGTGCATCAATCTTGAGCTTTCGATTAACAAAGAGGGTGGTGCTTGAAGTTCAAATTTTTCTCATCAATTTTGATGATTGAGAACTGTAATTTGAGGATCTTATAAAGCAGGAAATTCTGTCTCAATAATTTGCAAATTGAAATTTTTATCCGGAATGGGAATAAGAGAAGTTATTGATTGATTGCATCCCAAAATCTTATTAATTGCTTGCGGAATTTATATGCTCAATGTGAATGAGTAGATTTTAATACGAGGCTCACTTGGGGTTCATGAATGGTGAATGTGTGTGTGTGTTTCATCGAGATGTATTGATTTTTGAAAAATGGTTTGCAGGTCTCATATGTGTTATTTACGAAAACCAAAATGCTATCACTTATATAAATTTTCAAAAATTTGTAAATTCTCACTCAGACTTGGTTCAGGGTTCTATTTCGGTGAGCAATTGAAGTATATTGATGGAAAGACGGTGAAATTATTTCTGTTCATGAAATGTTTCATTTTGAGGAAATTGAATGCCTAATGGGAAAATCACTCATTCGAACGTAGATAATTATGCTGAGTTTAGTGGGCGTTCTTAATTGTACCCGACGAGAGCTTAGAATTCCTGGTGTTTTCTAGGTAGAAAATATACCATCTGGGATAAAATTCACAGTCGTGAATTTGTTTTGAATTATCCCACAAAACGTTCAGTGCAGTTGAATCGAATTTGTTTGAAACGCGGTTCAAGATGTAGGTAAGCAATATTCATATACATTCATGTATAGAGCATCTCATTCGTCTTGAACGAGTTTCATGATATAAATTGTGTTTTTTCCTCATTTACATGGAAAATCTAGTAATGAACTCGGTCGGCAACTGAATGAAATTTTATTGAGGTATATTTTTGTTTTCATTGAAGGTAGAAGTCAGAACTTTTTATACAATTCAGAAATCAATGAGTTCTGTCTCTGTTTACATTTTGAGAATGATCCAATCGATGCTTGGGGAAAAAGGAGAAACCTTCAAAAATTTCATAGTTGTTTCAATTGACGATAAATGGCATCTAGAAACTACCCAGAAACTTGGTTTTGGGCTTAAATGAAGTGCAATTGAAAGCGTGTTGGGAATTAGGTGCATGAAAATTTTGTTATTAATTGTTTTTTGATATAAGTGTTAATGAATAATAATAAATGCTTTTGCCGTTTTCTCATCACGGAAATGTGTTTTGAACAGTTTTTTTGGTCTACGGAAAAATTTCGGCTTTTTGAGAATTCTGTTTAACATTTGAGGCGCGTGTACGAGAAAACTTACATTGAATACAATTTGGTTGAACTTCTGGATAAACAAGTATTATTGCATTGGGTGAGATTGGAATATAGATAGGGTTTTGAACGCAATTATAAATATGTTTACGTCATCACTGAGGAAATTATTATGCAAAACGTGCTGTCGCGCTTCAAAATTTGGGGAATTACGTGGTGTTAAGATTTAATTTAGATAAACGTTTGATAATTGTGCAGGGTAGGTTAAGTTTGGTGGGGTGATTCGGTAAGAAGAAGGGGATGGATGTTAAGATAGATGGGATGAAATATGAGAGGTCGAAAATTCACCAATAAAATGTGATAGACTGGGTTTTGATGTAAGGTAATGATAAATTAGGATAGGATAAGTTTTGATAAGTCATATTAGGTTAGTTTAATTGTAACCGATAGGTTTAGTGATTTGAGCTCCCCATCAGAAAGGTTTGGTAAGAGTGTCTCTCAAGAAGAAGTTGGTATAATGATTTTTGAGCGGTTGAGTGATGGTTCATGGTTAGGTGTGAGTTGTTTGTTGATGAATGAAGTAGTGGTTATGGTGTTTGAAAGTTCAAGATAGAAATTGGAGTAAAAGATTTTGTAAATATTGTTTTGTTGTTTGAGAGGATGGTGTGTGTGTGATGTTGTTGTTGATTTTTGTTGATTTTAAAAGTGTTCGTTGCTTGGCATGCGATGAAGGATGAGACGGTGCGGGTGTGTGTTTTCAGGGTGGGAAGTGGAGGGCGTGTTGTGTTCTAGTTCAGTGCTTACAATAACGAATACAATCAGATTGACAGATAAATATAAATTTGAAAAATCACTGAAAAATCAGTTTTTATTGGCCTTTATCTGTCGTCTTCAGAATATTATTTCTAATTAAACTACGTTGTCCTTCATTAGGACTTGAGCCGATGTCAGCCCCCCAATATTGAAGCAGTGGCGCCAGTTTGTTCAATTGTGTGGAAGCTAATTGTGAGTGGATATCTCTGTAGAGTGAAAGTCTTTGTTGTTTCCTAGGTCCAGTAAGTTACTGACGTCCCCTCAACGACGTCGTACAAACATGCTCCTAGATAAATAAAATTTGTTTGCATTCATGCATCCTTGTACATGGGTATTTGTATAATCAGAATTGAGACATCAGTGAAGAAACAGTGATTGGGAATGTACTTTCAAGTTTAATGTCAATTCACAGCGACATAAATACAATATTGCTATGTAGAACTGTAACAAAATGATAAAATCAATAAGTTTCTAACATTGTCGAATAAAAAGCACTCATGACCAGAAAAGATTCTTCAATAATGGGGGTGCGGCTGAGCTTGGATCACTTCAGGGATTGAATTTATTGTTGAGTTTGACTTTTGCAGGTTATGCGAGTGTCGGGGGAGCTGGTGCAGGAGTGGGAGGACGAGGACCTGCGCTTTGCTGGGGGCAGGAACATCCTCACCACAGCCATCGGGCTCTATGGTATGATAAATATTTTTCTATCGAACTTTTAACGCGTTGGTAGCCAAGCAAAATTCTTGGAGCTCGAGCAGCTTATGCTATATCCTGTATCATTTACAGTGTCAAAGATTGTTGGCACTACACTAGTTTTCATGTGATTTTAATTCCGTAATTATTACTATCGATTATTTTTTTTCGTATGACTCAGCCCTAAGTTAAAAATATATGGCGCATTTCTAATTGAAGTCAAACAAACCAATAGCCAGTACTGCATAGAGGCAACAAATAGTGCATTCCTGCTTCATGCGTGGCTTTCTGAAATATTTTGCAATAACTGAGTAACTCAGTTATTTCTTAAATTTGAAAATTTAAAAAAATTATATTCCATGCAGTTGGGTGGTATGCATAGCATCTATAACATATTATTAAATAAATACCCTGTCATTCGTTGAAATGCCTTGATAATTGTTCCTTTTTATATTTCTACGGAAATTTTCTTAATTGAAAACTTCTCCGCTTGTTTGCGAATAGGATCGAATTTGCCCTCAGCAACTCACGATCTTGAGATGAGAATTCCACGTCCTGTTTTTTTTAACAAAGCTAAACGAACAGCGTCGTTCATCCAGTCAAAACTATAAAAAAATTATTGATGATTAGGATATCAATTAAAATTCATAAATAAATCCTTTGATAATTAGCAGAGAACCTATTTTTTTTTTAAATGAAGTTTTCATCAGCAAACAGCGCATTATAAAGCTCGTCAATGAGTTACGAGGAAAAAGAATTTCATTTCTCATTTACATGTGAATATAGATTCTGATAATGGAAATCTTCCTTAATAAATAAAAAAACTTCGTTTGAGCAAGACATATCCAGCGATGACGAGAAGAGAACTGAATTTTTTTTAAGAGTTCAGCAAATGCGCTCAATAAGAAACATCTTTCAAACCGGATAAGAGTAAGGATTGTTGAACTAAAATGAAGTGTGCACTTAACACAGGTCAGCATTGAATATTTTTCCATCGTGCTCATAAATATGTGCAGGAAGCAAGATTACTATTGTAAAATTATTGTTAGTTTTTATATCATATTACTGCATTTCGCAAGCCTCACTTGAATTGTGAATGCAAAGAGAAAGACTGGAAATTGAGGATGAACCTCAGAGCCTATTATGTAAACTCCTACTATTATTTCCCAATGTACTAGGAAATGCGAGCAGATTTCTCAAACTATTTGCTCTTGGAACAACTGTGGAAGGAACTCCTCATTGTAAATAACTAAATGACTAATTAATCGTAAACAAACGGCATTTTATCTTAGTTGATTTGAAATCATATGCTGCTAATGGTAGAATTATTGATGTTACAAATGGTGCGATTCGATGATGATCGTTTGTCACAACTTACAGTCATTTTCTCACAATGGTTCGCCCAATATACAAGTTACTTATGCGAGGACTGTTGCTGGTGTCTGTCCACAATATTATTCTAACGAGTTTCCACTTCACCAGAAAAATGAACAGGTAGAGCAAGAGGTAAGTTTAGGAAGCAGAAGTACAGTTATAAGGAGCCATTGCATTTATTATTGCGAAATCCTCATTATCGTTACAACTATTGTTCGTGAGTTTTAAAAGAATAAAAAGAAGAACCAGAGTAAAAACGAAAATTACATTTATTGCAAACGTTTCGGAATTAAAATTCCATCATCAGTGCTGAAACGGGAGAAAAGATAAAAATAATTTGTCTATTTTACAAAACAAAAAT
>JACJUY010000133.1:59147-116432 GCA_014220935.1 Platorchestia sp. MABIK
TCCCGTTTCAGCACTGATGATGGAATTTTAATTCCGAAACGTTTGCAATAAATGTAATGTTCGTTTTTACTCTGGTTCTTCTTTTTATTCTACGAATAAGATTCTCGAAGAATCGCCCTATTGGAAATATGAGTTTTAAAATATTAAGGAAATAATTGTCGTCAACAAGCAATGAATGACCAATATTCGTTTTCCATGCTGTAAACAAATGAAAAGAAAGGTGAAACTCACTGTACGTACAGTCATTTTATTAACACAATTAGCATAGTCTAAATGAATAAAATTGAACGCTTCGAACTCAACAGTTCATCTTCAGCAATAGTTCTGCGACAAAACAAAACATAAGAAATATCAGTAAATTAAATCTACGATGTACAAAAAAATACTGCAACATGCAAAGATAATCGTAGATATAAAACCAAAAAACAAAACTAAAAACAAATGAAAACGTGAACTAATGATTACGTGTTCGTGAAGTGAAGAGGAAAAACACTTCGAGTGTCATTTAGAGCAGGTCTGAGTTTGAAGAAGTATTGAGACTCGAGGATACGTAAAGCTATCATGTGTGGGATTCCTGGAAACTATTTTAAAATGGTTCACAGAAACAGGGACGTTAGGGTGCCTGTTTTGTTACAATCATGGATGAAGGTTCGATGGCCGCAGATTTTAATAGTGTTCGCTCAAAACTAAGTTAACTAGTCCCTACGCACGAGAAAGTGTCTTTCCTATAAACAGAGCATTGGAAAGCACCTTCAACTCTACTGACATTGACATCCAGATGCGGTAACCTCTGGTTTATTTCATCAACCCCCGTAAGCCTGATATTTTTATGAGTAGATCAAACATAAAGAATGCGAGGAACGCGCATGGAGAACAAGGAGACATTAACCGCAAAAAAAAATACTAAAATCATCATCTCAAGTGGGCTAGAACGTTCCTACTGGGTTTCCCTCTCGCAGGTGCATTTAACCGAGAAATTTCTTAAATATTTAAGAAACTTTATTCGAATTCAAGAGAATCCAACAGGTACGCATAGTTTATTTTTCTACATAAACTCGTAGGAATAAATTGTTTAAATTTGTGTGATGCAATGAACTTTTTGGCAGTAAAATTATTTGCATGCCAAAAAAGATCAATACTACAAAACGTAGTAAAATGAAATCGCTCAACAACAAAACTAATCAATTCGCAAAAAAACATGCTCAAAATATAACAAAAGCACCATGAACTGCCTCATAGGGGTGCTTATAAGGGTCACAGTACACTGTTGTAGAGAATCAATTGAAATGAACTAGTTAAAAAAGAATTGAAATTTAAATTTTCACACCTTATAATTATATTTTTGCATGATATTCGTATCCAGGGTCCCTCCCCCGCGAAAATCGAAACCCGAAATGAAAATTTTAAAATTCAAATACTTTTCAGCATTTTTATTCTGTTTTGACCATGTTCTTCGTTGAACACTTAAACAAATGCTGTGCGTTTGGAGAAAATTCCTTCAAAAATATATACGTGTAATTACTCTGTTAAAGGCTATCCGAAAATTGTTTATGCGTGAAAGTTAATCAAAAAAACGTACACGCCTCAACTTAACAATTTTTTGGTTGAGTCAATAGCAAAACGCACGACAGTGTGCACCTGTTAATAACCCTCCTGCATTAAACTTTTAGGTACCTATTTGTCATTAGAAAAAGTCAGTTTTGGCCGGATTTTCCGTAAATGGACATCTAATCGACCAGTGTTTTACATCAATAATTTAAATAATGCTGAGTACTTAGACCTTATCAATGAACATGTAGCTTCAGAGACCGAGAATATTTTTGCCAATCGAGTTAACACAGTTCGGTAGAGACAAGACTGCACACCTGCTCATCGACTGATAGTTGGAACAACAATGCTAATAGCAAATTTTAATACGCGCATGGCTGCAACAAATCAAGAAAAAAAGTGGTCTCCAAGCTCCTTAAATATAACACCATGTGATTACTTTCTGTGAGGATACCTAAAGACGAAATTATATTCTAGTCCCCTTCAAAACATTAAAAAAATTGAAAGAGAGAATCACTAACGAATTCAATGTATGTAATAAAGAATGATCGAGTAAATCAAACAAGTTGTTTCATCTATGCGATCAAGAGCTCGAGAGTTAGTGGACAGAAACAGACGAAATGTGGAAGGAACTAGAAGTTTAAACATGTTCACAATATTCTTAGTAAAATGACATGTTCCACAGTAGGTAGTGGTTAGATCCTCTTTTCTAAAACTTAAAATGAAGTTAAATTGTGACATGAACTTTATATTGTTTGATTTTCCTGCGCAAATTTGTTTCTGAGAGCCTTCAGTGGAGTAATTACGAGTAAACATTTTTGAAGATATTGTATAACAAGTAAAGTATTTGTAGAAAAGATCTCAAAGAAGAATATGGTCGAAATAGAAAAATGATATAGCAAATTTCCTAAATTTCTGCCAACTAACATTCATCTGCTAACTATCAATGACTTTGTGAATAATGAAATGGAAGAAAAATTTGTAGACAAATTAATCCTTCGGTCCATTGAGATCGAACAGTTCATTATTGTTGTACCGAAAAGCCATGGAAATATTCAGGGGAACACGGTCAATCGATCAAGTCCCGGATTTGGCTGCCCGACATGACGCCCTCCATGGCACTGGAGCAGGACCTGACGTACAAGTCCGACTTCCTGAGGCTGACCAGTGAGGGCCGCATCACCTGGACGAAAATGTGAGTTGATTCCTAGCGATAAACTAATCGTAACAAAAATGTACCACACTTTACTGTATACGTAAGTGAGGTGACCATTGAATCTACCTTCGTCCTCAGGTATGCTACACGAGTAGCGTCACGGAGTACTTTTATAAAAAGGCATAGAAACATTTGACATCAGTAATGATTCATACAAAGGCTGCCACATGATTGGCTTGTTCGATAGAAGTGAGAATTGAATTGCCCCCACAAGCAGCCAGGCTTGAGGCCAAGTTAACATACTGCACTGCCGTAATTCTGAATATCTGCTTAAAAAAGCTTGATCAACTGCTCAGGTTGAAAATATTAGAACATACGGTTGTTTGAAATTAAAAAAACAGAGATTCATTTTTCAAATCAACCTGAAAGTATTTTAAATGTATTTTTCTTTTAAAACGAAAGTCATGTATACGTGATGATCTAAGTTGTTCCTCAAATTTGAACGTATTATACTGTCGGAAATACTTTACAGCACAGCAGCCATTCACTTATACTGAACGTTTATTTGTGTTGCCAGCTTGTGCGCGAGTATGTGTGTTGATAGAATTGATCTTTTTTTCATGACGATTTTTCACTATTTTTGTCAAGTGAGGTATATTTTAACAATCAAAATAACAACCTAAAACACTATAAAATTTCGAGAAATAGAATTGAAATAATAATTTTAAAACTGTTGGAAACTATCGCATCAAAAGAACATTTTCCTGAGGTTGAAATGTGAAACTTTTCAAATCTTAGGTAGTGATTTAGAGTACAAATGAGCTAGTATTAGTCGTGAATAATGGTGGTAAATTGTCAAACTAAGCAGGGCTCAGCTGTCAATAAAAACTGTTTAAAATTCGCACGGTGCTGTAAACATGATACTGAACATAATTTAAAAAGAAGTACAGGAGAAGATAACTTCGGGTTTCAAAGCAGAAACTCTAACTTGTCAATATGAAAAAAAATTTTAACCTCAAATAATATTTTTCCAATACACGCTACGAAATTAGGTCGTAGTAAGCTTAAACTGCTCCAAATTCTGCTAATAAATTGACGTTACGCAAAGAACTCTGAAACTTTTTTGAAAATATAAAATTCAAATGCCTTCGTTTGGGCTACTTAATATAATCAATCTTTCTTTGGAACAGCTTCAGTGCGACAGTTCCTTGCGAGATGGAGCTCGCCTACTACCCGTTTGAGAACTACCGCTGCCTTTTGATGTTCCACAGTTGTGAGTATGAAGCAAATAAGCCCTTGCCTTCATGGAATTCATCTCTCAAAGAGCTCTGACTGATTTACAAAGTCGGTCATTGCAAGTGAAATTCTTCCATGTAATATCTGCAAAACTGTTTGCAAATTATGAAAATATGTTTTTCATTCAATGACAAGCTCGCTGTTTCTTCAACCCAATGATTTATTTTTCTTTACTTTACTTCAACTTTACTTTTCTCGGTAAGCTGATGTCATTGAACACCACATACTAACTATTTAATTACAGTTATAACTCAGCAAAGTCAAGTTGCTTTTTCAAATTTAATTACTTAACACCAGGAAAACTTTAGATGTTAAGAACTTGATAAAAGATTTTTTCGCAATTTATAATCGGGAATTGCAACTTCCAACAGTTTTTTGTACTTTGAAATAGATATCAAAGTATAACTTTGGAGTAAACTTTGTTTCAGTCGTTAACACGCTTGTATAAACCACGCGACGTTTTTTCAAAATGAATTCGAGCGAAATGTTAAAAAAATAAAATCGCTCAGTTTCCGACAGATATTTTTAAGACCCAGCTTCAAAAGCTACATAAGATGTGCATAAATTTTAAAATGCAAAAGAACAGCTTCTTCAAAATATTGAAGTGAATCCTCGTTCGTAGAATGGAAGAAAACTCAGCTCATTGTACTCCAAATCGAACTAGCAATTTTAGTATCTCCATTGATTTGCTACTAAATTATAATGGTTACAGTTTGATCTAGAAATTGTAAGGTCTAATTTTATATTTATGTCATGTTCAAAGTTTGTACAAGCTTCAAAACATTGTTCTAGTCTAAGTCTTTCTAATACCTGTGGGGATAAAATCGATACAAAACGAATGGTTTTCCGATTTAAAAATTCTTTTGTGCTATTAGTTCATTACTCAGGATTTAAAGAAAACCATAATAATGAATTACATCTAAATTTTTATCAGTGATAAATGTTACAAATGAACATTTTGCTTCTCTTTAACGAAAATTGGAAATTCAATTACCTGAATGATGAAATTGATTTAGAGGAATTTCCCTACCGTTCCAATGAAATAAATTCTGCGGTTTTGTGAAGTTCTTCTAGCTGTTTTCGAAGTGTTTTATGCAGATTTTGAGGAAATCCAGGCGTATCTTACGCAATGTAACACGAATTACAATAACCTTTAATATAAGTATAATTTCTCATTCAAGAACAGCTCTTGAACGAGGCAAGATTTCTAAATTCATTGCGATATACTGTGATTATTTGTTCAAAAGAAAAGTTATATTTGACCACACTTGTTCATGAAGAAAAATTTTCCGTCAAACTTGAATAACGCTATTTTTGTTTCTAATTTATGCGGTAACAGTAAATAAACTTTAAGCTCTACTAGAAAAAGCACAACTTTTAGCAAAAACAGTTAGACTATTCAACCGAGTTTATCGCTGTTAGCCACGTGAAAGACAATTCTGCATCTCTGGGGAGTAGTCTAATCAACACTATTAGTTTTGTGTTGCATACGCAGTTTAACATTATTGGATTAACTTCTTTAGTACTTATGCGCTCCATTCTGAAGAAGAACGATAAATGGTTGTTTGCGTTGAACTTGGGGCACATCTATGAATCATTCTTGCTAACAATTTCATTTCGCCTATGTTATGATAAATGAATTATTAAACGCACTTAATCAAGGTGTCATATTAAAATAATCTTCTCAATGTTTAACTACGTTGAAATGGGCAGTGGGCTATGACACTGAGGAACTGAGACCAAACTGGTCGTTGGAGCCATCTGTTCACTACGAATACACGCAAGTATCGCTGCCGTGTGAAATAGACGATGTCATCACGGACCACAGTAGCTTCGTCACAACACAAAGTGAGTAAAGCCGACAGATTCACAAAGGGATCAGTACGGCTAAATTTTGTGCATGATGTGACATGTGACAAAGCTGACGTAAGAAAGAGGTAAGAAAATACAAGTAGTGTAGTAATCGCATCAAATGTATAACATACAATCACAATCAGAACACACGTTTTTACAAGTTTCTCACAATTTGAAGAAACTGTCGATTACGAGAGTTGAATTAAAGTTTTTCATAGAAGCCATTTTATTCTTAATTAAGACGTACTCACTATCGAGGCCAAATTTAACAGATACATTAATGGAGTACCGTTGAAATACCTTGTACACGTGCCTGAATAAAAAGATAACAGCAGGTTTTATGCATCAAAACCTATCTTTGTTGTTAGGAGCCATACGTCCTAAAGAAGGAAGACTCTCAAATGTTTCAGCTATGACTGAAAGCGCACTTAAATTATTCATTGGACAAATTTACACTTCGATGTTCGAGGAAGCTAAGATGCATTAAAAAAAAGTTTTTATCGTCCCAGCAAGTGGGAGCATTCTTTCACACGTACAGAAGAAAACAAGTTTGGAACTGAAAAACGAGGTCCCATCCACCCCATCGCCGGAACTCGACCATATTCAGGAGTATTTTCATAGTTGGACTTGAAGTCTGGCCTACATTCCAGACGAAACTGAAGCTTTTATGGCATTTCTTATGAATGACGTGGGTGAAAATTTCTCAAAACAAGCATGTTGAATGTGAGGCTAAAAGTTAAAACGTAGACTTGAGCTTAAGACTCAGGCTTTAGGACACCATGTTGAGCAGAAAGTCCTAATGTGGATGAAGGTCTTAATTGAATGTTTGAAAAGGATTTTTTCTTCCAAAATAAAATGTATTGTTTGGTTAGTGTAAGGACGTGGTATGTACCCTGTGTTATGTAGTGTGTAGTGTTATCAGGGTAGAAATGAACTTGGTATTATTGTTGGCGTGTCTCTCTCATCGCTTGATTGACATGTTCTGCAATAATAAAATGTATCGGAGTACAATGCTAGCATAAACGGAGTAAATGTTTATAACTTCAGATCCCATGTGAATTCGTGCCATCTTTCTCCAGAAGTACTTTTAATAACGATTAGCGTTTTTATTACCGTTGGGTAATAGTAATAGATAATTAGTCTTACTTTTTGTACAAATTTAACTTCTCCAACATGATGTCTAAAATTGATTGTTCAAAACCCTCGAAGGGTTCACATCTTGTCATATAAGCTGCCAAACATTCAACTTGGCCTTCATAAATGTGATTAATTTTTAAGACTTAATGTTCATTATTATGTCATTAAATAAAGCAAAATTAAAACGCTTGAAATAAAAAATTAACGTTTTGGACTCATGGATCATCTTCAGCATGTGGAACAAAAAAGAAATATAGCAGTGCAAAATGATAAAAACACACCAGATAACCTATAACACTACGATTACACATTTTGCAGGGGAAGTCGGATTGAGTTTCATTCAAAACCGAGTTTTCTTTGAAAATGAAAAGGGATTCTAAAATCCGGAGGTCAGATAAACAAGAAGAAGTTGCAATCATTTGGAAGTGATCTAAACAAACCGGACGGTCACGCGTCTCTGTATGAGAACGGAAAGAGATGAAATCAAAAGGAGATGAAAGGGTGAAATTGGCAAAGAAGCTCCTTCAGGCATGCGCTGCCCCATGCAGACGAAGAGCCCTCTTCGAGGAGGGCCTCGTGTGTCCAGACGCCCTACGTGCGCCAGAATATTCGAACGCAGTTGATGACAGCATTGGATTTAGGAGCTAATCTATGTAGTTTAAATTGCATTTAATGTTGTAGCTTATGACTAGGGTAAGCGGAAAATATAAATACTCAAAACATCTGCCTAAAAGAAAAAGCAAGCACGAATTTCTTTAGTTTTCAGACTTATGTACCATCTCTATTGGAAATAAACTGCTTTTTTAATTTCTTTCAGATTGGTTGCCAAAACAAGGCAATGCAAAAAATTGCATTCAAACAGTCGTTATAGGTTTAGGTAAATAAAATTTTATATTCAAAAATTACTTGACAAAGGAATGGAAAAACAACAAGAAAAGCTATTGTTGTGAAAAAAATACAGCAAAAAATCAATTTCTTCGTGCAAAGAAAAACAAATAAGACGTGCTTTCCTCCTTAAATTTTCATAATTGATGTTTCATGCGGGCTAAGTCTGAAATTAGACCAGTGACTTTGTTTTAATTGTTTTTGACTGTTCGCCTCAGTGACTGTTCACCGGTGTAAAAATTGTAAATAAATCGTTTACTTCACACCATCATCATCCTCTTCTGTCGCAGGAGCCCGCCGTCGACTGGAGGCGGAAATCGAAATGGAGTGCTACAGCGGGTGGACAATCAAGCACACAGTGGTGCCATTTATGGTCACTGTCACTCTGGCGTACTTGGTCTTCTATCTCCATCCCAGAGGTCAGAAATGCGTAACATTGTTGCTATGTGTCTTCAGGCTCCTGGCCTGTTCAGAAAAATAAGATTTCTCTTTATGGTTCAGTAGATTCAATTTGAGAGAACACGCTATGAAATTATTTCCCATTTAAACTTTCTCAGACCTTATTCACGACCTTATTCACGATTCACATTTTTTGAAATTTTTTGCGCTTTTTCTGACGATTTCAAGCTTCTCAGATGTACCATTAACCATACTATTTCAGACCTGTATTCGTGTAGGTAATTTTTTCAGTAATTTAATCTGAAGCAATCATGCAGAGTACTTGAATGTTGATTGACGATGAACGGTTTCCTCAGATTTTAAATACCCTACTACATATTTAATTTATAAAATGCCTCTTTATTTATGTATTAATAAAATTCGTTTTGACAAAATTTTTCCGATTGTTTCTCTGGTAATTACGTTTGCAATTTATTTATTGTATCAGAGTGATTGAGCTTGCAAAAGACTAAGTTAGTCTGTATTTATTGTTCAAGCAATTTTTTGTCCGAGATTCACATTAGAGGAAACTCTTGGCAGAAAAATTAAAAGAGTATATATTTTTAGTGATTACATCGAATTTATCAGACTGGCTTATAGAAGTTTCCAATATGTTGTGGAATTTTGAGGTTGCATCATCCTATTTATGATTTTTACCTTTAATTATGAAAAAAACAGTTTCCTTCAGCATGATCTAATTTTCTACTTCTTCATTTTTATTCAAATGTCGCTAAATTCGAAGACAAAAACAACAGCTGCACATTTCCTTCGATTTCCCAGTTTTCTGCCTATAACTAAAGACCATGCTTTCAACTCGCATCTCAATAAATAAATCATCTTCTCCTACCCCGTGGTCAAGCGTTTTAATCTATCATCTGTCGAATGTCACATTATATTTATGACGCTGAAGACTCGGCTAATGATTTTTGCTCTTCATCAATAGCCAATCAATGAAGGAAGTACACACAAGCAATAACACGATTTTTGAATCAGTACTTCCAGGAATTGTATACACTAACTCTATTTCTGGTAAATACGAGTAGTCACACAAAAGAGTAGATAAATAGTTTACAACAGGTTATTATTAAACAGATTGCATTAGAATTGACAAAATGTTATCCTCCAAATTGTGCATTGCAATCTGAAAGGGATAAATAGTTTTCTGCGGTTGTGTAAAATTTGGGCGCTGTTTGTTGACTACTTTTCAGTTAATATTGTCCAATATACGAACGTTTCCAGAATGGCTGGGGAGATTTTAATTTTGACATCTCTGTTTTCTAATCTCGATTGATTCATGCTCTTACACACGAAGTTACTTTAAGTGTTCAGTAGGGACATCGTAGCAATGAAACCTTCTTGAAAATTACTTTAAAAGCTACCCTACATGAGTTACACAACTTTCTGTTAAGAGTTCGACACCATCTATTGAGAGATTGACCAGAATTAATAAGCGATATCATTCAATTGAAAGACATGCAGTTACAACAGTACAGTTACTCTACAGGTTGTACAGTAGATTCAACCGCCTCGCTCAGTGTCCACGCACAACTTTGTTTACTCAACAAATGGTGTGACACACGATTATGTTCACTCATAGTTGACAAGTTGTTTAAGTTTCACGCTGACGACTACCGGTATTTGTCGAGTGGTCTTCCGAAAAATGCAGAGTTAATGAACTCTTGTAACAGCTTCTGTGTCGTCATTTGAGTTTGTATATTGCCGCCATTCAATAAACATTTTTTCATGATTTACTGCAATGAAAATTTAAACTTCCTATCAAAATTACTCAATCAATTAATAAAATTCTAAATTTGATAGTAAAGAATCATTCAGAAGAACATTTTGAATTTTAAATTCTTCCTCCCATGGCACAAATTTGTAACCTAATCATTTTACTTATAAATTTCTTTTTGGCGGCTGGCATGAAAAACTCCACTTGTTATTCTTCTTTCTCCACTCATGGTAAGTGGAGTATCTAAATCTAACTACTATTTCGTACAACTTTTTTATTTCTACCTTTGAATTTAAATTATAAAGTTGACTTCCTTCAGCTTGAGTGTTACAGGATTAAAAGAAGATCCAATGTCGTAATAAACAAATTTATTCCCACACGTTTCAGAATTCATAGACTCCGTCAGATTTTAAACGAGAGTGTCTGGCGCTAATGCAAACTACTTTCACTATTACTGAAGTACAGGTTTATTATAGGAATAATTTCAAAATTGTTCATTATTTTAATGGGAAAAAGAGAAGGGACCAATGCATCGAAATTTGCGGAAGAAATGTGTTTGGGTGAGATTGCTGCTACTAGTCGTATGTTGAAAGGACCATCCTCCAACTATTCACTCGTCTCAGTCAACATTCAGGGTGTTTTTCAAAGACCAGGTAGCCCAGCTGCATGTCCCTCCCAATTTGAAACATCTGTTATAGTGCTGATCATTTGTTTAAAGTTGTCAAATTTCAGGTCCTCGTAAGGCGAATAATGAACAGGATATTTGCATTTTAACGCCATTCTATATATATACTAATAAGCCACATTCAAATAGTTATAGCAGTGAAACCAGATTATTCACTTTCCTGACTTCCTAGTTTTAGAAATGGTGTTCTAAGTCTGTGTCTGGGTGTTTGTGTGCGTGTGCGTGGGTGTGTTTTTCTTTTTGTTTTTTGCTCTTCACGTGTAGGGTCAGAAGTTTCCAGTTTTGCATGCGGTTTCTTAAGGTTAGTTAAGGTTTTTCTGAACAGACCTCCTGGCATCTTTGTATCTCTCTTTCATGATTGTATCTATTGCTCTGTATATTGTCTCTCATGCTTTATTTTCCTGGTACTAAAGATGGAATCCAAAGTTTTTGCAATGTTTGCGAATAAATATTTACCTCGACGTTGGTTCTTCATTTTATCTTGTGGAAGAGATTCCCCTTGAACTGTCCAATACGGCCTGATATGTCCACATCGTTTATGTCGTCAAGGGTCGTAAAGTCTTTAATTTATTTCTTTACAGAAAAATACGTTATATCAGCTTAAATTTAATGAAATCTCACGATGAATCGTGTGAAGTTGAGTGAGTCGAACGTGCAGGTTAATTTTGGCTTGAATTTAGTAATTTGAAACATCCTTTAGGACCATTTCCATAACGTGCACGACTGATTTCCTAGAGTCGCTTGCAGAGGTTAGCATAAACTCATCATTTTCGCTATT
Organism: Platorchestia sp. MABIK; assembly: GCA_014220935.1. Taxonomy (NCBI): domain Eukaryota; kingdom Metazoa; phylum Arthropoda; class Malacostraca; order Amphipoda; family Talitridae; genus Platorchestia; species Platorchestia sp. MABIK. The sequence continues at coordinate 70,657 of JACJUY010000133.1, forward strand.
ACAATTTCTGATTAGCTCATAAGAGGTATGAAGGATATCATTCAAAACAAATTTTAGTGTTATTGAATTTAATATTTGCTAAACAGTGCAGAGAAATATTTAGTTTTATGAGTCCATAAATGCGACTCCATTGTACTCGTATAACTGTCCCTATGTCATCATGGAGATTACATTCTGTGGAAGGTTTGATTTTAGTTTAAGTGATCTTTCCGGATTTTCTTTTCCTAGTTGTGAAAGCATGTAAAAATCAGTAGTTATTGCAAAAGTAAATCATGTATTATCAGGCCATTTTAAGTTCAGCGTGATGATGGATTATCCTTTTTCTCAGAGCTAATCATTTCATATCATATCAATAATAAATTGATGTTTGATACTAAGAAATGATTAATTCAGATGCAGGGGAAGAATAGCATTTCATTTCACCAAAACAGTAGACTTTCCTAAAGTGCGAAAATGCGTTCAATATTGCACTCATTTTGAGTATTACAAATCTTTCATATTTTTGAGATTGCTAATTACAAAACGAACGAGTAACTACTTTAAGCGTAGATTATAATGTATCGAAACAAGGCCACTTGCTCATCAAGGTCTTTCAGTTCAACTCCTCTTTGTTTGATGCGACTTCTTCATAAATAAGTGTGCCGGTTGACTATCAATTTGTCTTTATGAAAAAAAATGTCTCGTGGATGATAGGTAACAAATTATTTATTCATAGTATGAGCCATAGCTAGTTATTCATTTCGAGATTAACGGTGTCGTTTCACAAACATCGTTTAGAGTTTCAGATGATCTTGTCGCTAGACCATTTTTATATCCCTGTTCACTCAGAAAGTGCTTGAAAAATCGTTCAAAACGAGTGGCAATCTTAAAAAGTTATGACAGGTGAGTATGGCAGGTATGGCAAGAGTTCCAAAACAAGTGAAAGAAGGATGTCTCTGACGTCATTCACTGTGCGTGAAAGGGTGATGCCTTGTTTCAAAATCGTTTCTTCGTGCCTTGCAGCCAAATTGAAAAGAAATATCGAAATTCTGTGTGATTCATGTTAATTTGCTCTCGATGGTATCGAGTGGCATCCAGTTGTAAACCTGGTCTTATGTAGAAGCCTAAGGTACCCTTCTGATCTGGTGGGATCAGAAGGGTACACATCATTGTCTTCCTTCCGAAGAGATTTTGTTTTGAGCTCGATGTGAATGGTTTCCGGAGCCAGCCGATGAGTTGCATTGCAGATTTTCGAAGCATATCAATTTTTTGTCTCCAGTCACTACTTCTATCACTTCCCCATTTGCCTGTCGTTCAAATTATAAGCTACTCATTTCCTTATTATCTCTAGGCTTTCTATGAGATGATGACCATCAAATATAGTTTAGCAAACAACATTTAATTTTTCTGCCATTTTTTGTTGAGGTAGCGTATCATCTTTGTCCAATAGTACTTGCAATTCCGCTTCTTAGAATTTTCCCGTAGGTTCGGGCAGTTAGTGTCGTTCATTTTAAAATCACCTCTTTCAAATCTTCGAAATCAACGCATACATACATCTTGCTTTAGTAAATTATTACCGCGAAAGTTTCTACTTGGGTACGAAAGATTTTATTTCACGTTTTCTTTCGGTTAAATGGAAAAAACAGTAAGCACTGCTCGTGCCTTTACAAATTTGGTATAAAATCAGACATGTTTAGCACACAAACACAACAATCCTCCAACTCGAACTTAGCTACGCATTAACTGCGCTTTGACTTGTTCTACCTTGCAACAAACTGACATAGAAGTATATGCTGTGAACCAACCCTCGTTTCCTCCGCGTATAAATTAGGAATCATGCACTTTGAGTGAAACTCTCAGGTTACCGATAACATTTTTTGAAACTTGTTCATAGTTCCGACAGTTGGACCGACCTTTCTGCTGTCCCTACAAATCAAAAGTGTCCGTGCTCAAAAACTTCAGGCATCGCAAAAATTAGTTATCATTCAGAATTTTTTTTTTGCTAAATCAAGAGTGTTCTTGAAAGATCTTAGATCTGAATTTACCCATGTAAAATATATGGTATGAAAAACTTTAAGGATTTAACGATACTTTTTGGTATAAAATTTTTATCTTTGTACTTATAGAAAGCATGTGGGAGATTATTTGAGATTACTTGTATACACTAAGAATTTATTTACGTGAATCTGTTCATGTGTGTCAGATGTCATGTTATATTTTTTTGTGTTTTGTGTAATTGCAGGAGTTAATTCTTAAAATCAAATGAATTTTTAACACGAAGAATGAAAAATAATTATCAGACTACAAATACATTACGATTTCACAAGTTTTTGCTCATAAAGAAATAACATACCATATCAGGAATCCTGTGAGCCAAAAAATGAAATAATGATTCCTCACATTGAGATGGAGCATTTTAGGACAGACACACATAAATAAAATCCAGTATTTATTTCTATACCAAAATCAGTTTGAAAATACCATATAGTTGTGTCCCTTTTGAATAGTTAAGTCACGGCCACCAAAATAGAATTTTAAAACTTGATTGTAACCATTTTTTGTGCTAAATCAACTGCCAGTGTTCATACATGTTTTACAATGGAAGATACGAAATTTATTTTTAAACTCTTTGTGTACTGACGGTTACTCTAAAGCCAAGAGGGCTAGTGCCTCCAATTTAGGTCATCTAACACAATTTTAAAGTAATTTAACAAGTGAGAGAATATTTTGAAATAAATATCAAAATTTGTGAAATTAATAGCATTCATGAAACTATTCTTTTGACACTCCAGAAGCCTGCTCGGGTAAATTACCATTGATTACCTCTAAGTTCAAGCCACTGGGTCAGTGCAACATATTCAATGACCTTTGCATTCAACTTGAGCAAGTTGTTTTCAGACCTTCGTTCATTTTCTGACAAGTTTAGGCAAAACTTGTAAATTCAAAATTCAAAAACTTTTTTCTCCAATATCAAAAATTTATCTTGCCAACCACAAAGCTGCCAATGTTAATGATTTTTTAAATTAAAATAAAGGAGATGGGCTTGCGTAAGCGAAAAACATCCACTCTAGGACAATTTCACAGATATTTCAGGGTACTGACAAGTTTTTCTCCCGGAAAATTTTCATTAAACCATTTTAAATTTCGCACTCAAATGGTTTTAAAAAAATGGTTAAAAACTAAAATAACCTCAGGTTATTTATTTTTGCCACCATATTTTGAGACTGGGGGTACGTTATTTTAGGTGGATGCTGTTCGATTATTTCTCCAATCATGAGTCACATCATCATGGCCGTACAACTCGATCTTGTTTCGACAGACAAATTTATCACCCAAATCTGTTTAAAAATATCAATAGCGATCTCCAGGCTTATATTTGTAAACTGAAATTTGGTCTTCACGTGGTGCTCTTCAGCAATGGTATTTTGGTAGAAGATTGAAGTTGGAGTTCTTGCCGCTGAAGTTCAAAACTAACTACTCCGCTGCAGACGTGTGTTCTACCAATGCTGTCTTTGTAAAGCTCATCTGCTATCACAGACTGATTAGTGTCAACTTTCTAAACATGTTTTGTGAACTTCTTACTGAAATGTTTTTGAGGTGCACCAGATTAGATGAAATTTTTAATAGACTCAGTCGTTAACTATAGTGTGTAACAAATTTCAGGTTTCAAAAATAACATACTACACACAACATGTTTCGGAGAAAAAACAACTTCCTAATTATGAATCTGACCTATATTTTTCATGATTAGGCAACATTTCCTTGTATGATGAACCATCTTTCATAGTTATTGGTTGTGAATGGAAAACACAAACCAGACAGTTTAAATAACATTTGTCCTTCTGAACCTCTTGTGTGGCGAGTGATCTTCTCTTTTATATTCCAATAGTAGTCTGTCAACATACCAGGGTTTCATTGTCCTTTGAATCGTTGCTTCATCACTAAAATATCCTGATGCAATCTCTCACCATGTCCATCGCTCACATCACCAAGATTCTCCGCAAAAAATTACCAATTAGAGTGGATCACATGAACTTTTAGAGACATGTAACTTCCCAAATCATGACAATGATTCCACAGATCATTCAAAAAAGTTATCACTAAGTTACTTGAATGACTTAAAACCAAGCTTCCCTTTTCTCTTGAGACATGTAATGAATACAACCGAATACATCACGTACAACCGAAGGAGATACCTTCTTTAATTTTAGCATAATTCAGGGGAGAGAATTTCATTGCAAGATATTGAAATACAGAGGAATCATTGTACAGGGCTTTTAAAAATTGCTTAAACAAGCCAATTTTAATTTGCAAAGGTGTTTAATGAATGCTATCGCAGCTACATATGGCTAACAGCTTGTAATACTGAAAGATGTTCGCTATTGGGGATATTGTACAGTTTCTGATTGGGTTTAAAAATTTATGCTGATCTTCCTGAATATTTGAAATTAAAATTTAACCATCCATAATGGTTAGATTCTTGTCAGAAGAATAAATGTCTAGAAAAAGATGTCTAAATTAGTAACAACGAATGTATCTCAACTGATTTTTCCTGGCAGCCGTGACCAGCCGCCTGGTGCTGAGCCTCATGTCTTTCATCATCGCTATGATTGTCCACGAGAGGACCTACCGCAACGTGCCACAGTACCCCTACACCATGGTGAGTGTGTCGTGTGTGAGTATCCAGGCCACGATACAACGTGGGCATGGTACATTTTTGGTTCAGTTTGACTTTCTTTTGTTACAAGGAGTGTGGAACATCGAAGTCACAGCGAGTTTCAAGACCTAACATATTGCAGTTGTTTAAAGCTTTGTTCAGCGTGGGGTATCCCATCTACTTCCTATTAAATCACAAGAAATATGAGAACCTAATTTAGAAATATTATATATCTTGCTGAAAGAAGTACATTGATGTATCAAAGCATTTACAGAAGATTTCGAATTTGGGTTTTAAGTGTTCTGGTGTCGTTTAATCGATTTAGGTGTAAGGTATAACGCTTTATCGAATCTTTTCACGGTGGTGAGCTTGGGTATTGACGCCTAACTGTACATACCCGAAGGAAATTTAAGCATGGATCGCACCCATTGGTCCCCACACTACCACACACAAAGTTATGCGTTGACATTCACCTGAGCACATTAGGTACAGCGAGTGTCAGACACTGGAAGCACTCCCTTCAATTTGGTGCATGTGAGTTGATTGTCTCAGTCCCTCGTGAGACATGTTCTCATTGTAGCATTCGTCACATGATGCTAGGACTCCCACGCTAGGACTCAGAAGGCAGAATATGCACAACTGATTTCTTGGTATTGCAGGTATAAAAAATCACACGTAAATGTCTTAATTCCTAAGTGGCAACAATTAATCTTACATTAGCCAATGAATGTTTTGCAAACAGTACTCAAGGCAAAGAAGAGTATGGAATACATTTGCATAGCAAAGTAAAATTCAAAAATCGAATTTTAGTACGGTTTACAAGTCCTAAAAGGGTACCATATTTCTTAAAGCTCTGTTGTGTTCGTAATTAATATAGTTATTTTCAGATAGTTCAAATGACGATTACCAAAGCCATTTTTAATCCCATTAACATTGGCGTGTGAAAGTGTGTGTAGGCTACTCCTAAAGCGGTGATAATTAGTTATACAATAACTAATGAGTGATTTTTTTGCCTTCGGGTTCATATCGGATAATCAAATCGTTTTTTAATCTTTTGAAGAAGAATTATCTTCCATATTCTGCTATTAGGCAATTTCTATATTTTTGGAAAATATTATTGCATTATTTTTCATTTCAAATTTATCCGACTTTTCAAACAGTAATAACAATATGTTTTACTCTGAATTTCACAATTTTATTGCAAACAAATGATTTTTGTGTCAATTAAGTGCTTCAATTTTTCTCAGAGAAGATAATAAAACATGTGGCAAAGCCTGAAATAATTTAGGGAATATCAGGTACACATAATGCTTCAAAATTCCTAGACGGAGCTGAAAGGAATTTTTTTATGTTTCACGTCTGTTTAAAAATGTTGGTGCCAATCATAAGGCGGTAAGACATGAATTCTCAAACTCTAGGTATAGGTAAAGTTCTGGAAGAAGTTCCAGTATTCAAAATTGAGAAATATAGGGTCATTTTTAAATGTGGGCCCTAAAAAATCTTGAACAGCTCCTAAAATACATGTAAGAGATGGAATTTAAAAATCAAGGCAGTAATGCAATTCTAAAAATAAGAATTTCATTTTTATTACATGTTGAGTACGATATTCTTCATGTGATATCTCCCTGAGCGCAGACAAAAATCGGCGTGGTTACACACGCGGTTCATTACGGTGCTGATGAGATCTGGTCCAATTTGCTGGATTTCCACCTCCATTTACACCTTGAGTAGGAGTAAATTTGTAGACTTTTCGCGGTAAACTCTTTCTTTTCCGCATTTCCAAAGGAGAACACCAACTCAAGGCATCCATCGAGGTATAAATCCAGGGATTCGAACCAGATCTCACTAGCACCGTAATAAACGGCCTGCGTAATCGCGCTGATTCTTGTCTGCGCTCAGGGCGGTGGCACATGTATTATTTTGTGTTCAAAACGTAAAATAATGAAAATAGTTCTTAGGAGTTTATCAGTGCTAATTTTTTTTAAATCCATCCAATATCTAATCTAATCCAATAAGTTCTTAAAGAATCTTTTGGGACCCATATTTGAAAATCACCATTACTGCCTATTACGATTTCTCATTAGCTTTGGATTTCATTGATTTAAAAATAACGGTATTAGAGCGTTATTTTTTGAACAGGAGATGTATGCCGTAAAAAGGTGCCATGTTATTATAGGTAGTTTTTTTCACTCACCTAAAGCCAGCAGTGATTGTTACATATTGCAATATTTTTTTTGGTGACCATTTTTCGTAAAAAATTCAAGGAGAAAAGATCCGCTCAAATTTTTTACATAATATTTGCCATAGAACATCATCAAGTGAAATATATGCCATGAGCACGTGTTACGATCGTATAATTCGAATGATTAGCATCCTCAAAATTCTATTTCATATTTTAATCTACGAATAAGAAAATGAGACCCAACCAGTTAATACACTTATTCAATTGCCAAAGTTCCGGACTTTATAATACTGGCAATGATCTATACTCAGAATAATCGCTAAATACATTGGCTCAGATGATCTAATCAGGTTAATTTTCAGAGTTCACTCACGTGGATATTTTATCTAGAACATTGGAGCGGTCTTCAATGGTTTTTCACATGTTTCATGGTTCAGTTGAGTGTGGAACTTTTTGAGTTGAAATAAAATTCCGATTTGTTTGCGATCATATATATGATCACACGAACTTTTAGAGACATGTAACTTCCCATATCATGATAATGATTCCGCAGATCATTCAAAGAAGTTATCACTAAATTCCTTGAATGACAAAACCAAGCTTCCCTTTTTATCTTGAGATGTGTAATGAATGTTTCCTTAAGTGCAACCGGAGATACCTTCTTTAATTTTAGCATATCTTTGGGAAGAGAATTTCACGGCAAGATATTGAAAAACAAAAGAATCATTCTCCAGGGCTTTTAAAAATTGCTTAAACAAGCCGAATTTAATGTGCAAAGGTGTTAAATGAATTCTATTACTTTTCACTACAAATGTTTGAACGGGATGTTATGTTTTCCTAGCTCAATTTCATCTCGGATCGGACAATACTTGCATATTTAATGCTCAGTTCTTGCTCAGGAGTCTCATAAGCTAAGGAAACAGCAAGATCTAGGATAGGTAAGCTGAAGGTCAGTAATCATGGCTACAATGCTCTATCAGCATTCCATATTGGCTCTCATTTTTAAACAGAGAAATAGATTTTTTGGAAATTGACCAATGAATACTAGAAATAAGGAGCTACTTAAGCATGACAAATTGGCCTAGCCATCTACTGAAACACTGGTACAGTAGGTATAAGACATAACCATATGGAATGTGCACGACTGAATGGAATTTTAACTAAGATGATGAAATTGCAAAGCGCAGTACAGTTGATTTAAAAAACTGGCATTTGATTATTCATGCATCTTAACATTTGTTGAATTAAACACGTGAATACAAAAATTAAGGTATTGGTTTTATTGATAATTTGCTAATCTAAGAAGTTTGTGGATTTAAGTATACAAGGTAATAAAAGATTTATTCTTACTACATCTAAAAGCTATTTCTTGAAGAATAGTCAACACATGTCGTTCAACAAAATTACCATATTATTATATAAGAAAGTTTTAGCCTCCCTTAACCACGACAAAGATGTTCTAGGAGAGGAATGAGGAAGGCACCATTTAGTATGGAGTTGAGAGAACGTGGAATCTATGCACAAGGTGCACAGCAACAGTAAGCTAAGAATGAAGTCCATGAAACAAGAAAAAGTTGGAGAAGAAAGTAGTAGGTGCTGAAAAACAGGAGAGCAGTGAATCGAAAAAAGATGGTCCGTAACAAAACAAAAACCTATTCTATTCGAATAAAAAGGAAGCCTGCCTAATGTTTAGCTCGGGCCCGCACATAGTCCCCCTGGGAGCGCTAATTCCCACAGACACAATAGTTGTATCCCCCTGAGGGGAACAAAATTACCATATTTACACAATATACACTCGTGTAAAACAGAGAAATTAATGACTATATAAACCATGTAGGGAATAAATCATTAGGACAAATTTGTTCTCTACTTTCAGTTAAAAAAGTTACATAATTCTGTAACGGCGATCACCCCCGATGTTATCAACCATTCTATTTTTCTAGTCATAGACCGTGCATCAATCATTTCTCAAGCGGTAATAAAAAATGAGTAACAGTTTTCCATTATTCTTGTCCTAGCAATTTTTTGTATAACAATCGCGAAAATTGAACGTAGAAAATGCACTTTATCTTGAACAAGGCATGTTTTTCTGCTAAAAACTATAGGACTTCCAATTCAATATAATAGAAAATGTTAGCTGCCTTAAATCCACATTATTTTTATTCATATATTGAGGAACGTTATATTGTTTTTATATAGCTACTTTGGCTTCAAGAAAAATTTCATTGAGCGCTCAAAAGCACATTATTTTCAGCACCACATCGCTACGGCTTTAAAATATTGCACAAAATGGTGCAAAGCATGCCTCACGAGTCGTGAGCAACAGTCCAGCGGAGAAAACCAGTCGAAAGTTTAAATAAAAACAATGAATTTCCAAATCGGGCATGATTGGATTCTATCATATTTTTTCGTCAGCGGAATACTAAATTAAATTTTCTGCATTTATCACATTTGCGCCACTAACAGAATAACAAGCTGCAGAAAAATCCAATAAAACTAAAAGCGCGTTGTAACCTTCACCTCTGTGATGCAGGCACGTTTGGTGTTTGAATGTGGAAGTAGAGAAGCCCTCGACTTTTCTTACTTGACTTTCTATTATGAAACGCATGAAAAGCTGTTGAATTGGAAAGATTTCTAGCAGACTTCTCTGACATGAGCTTATTGGGCTGTGAGAATTTATTTCAGTCCATACAGTTGGTAGTCTTCCAGCACCAGTTGATTCTTTTCAGTAAACAAATTCAGTTGGACATGTTTTATAATTGACGTTTGAATTCGGAATCTAATAACAGTGTTGTAATGAATTTATATTAAATATTCAAATAATCGACTCTTAATGCTGAATTTTGTCACATGTGAATAATTATTTAAAACAATTCAGATGTGTTGTGCCAGATACTAGTGTGATGAGTCTTCGTGCGTTCACTTACTTTTCGGTTCTTAAAAATCACGATATTCTTGACAAAGTGAAAAAAAATAGATTTGTAAATTTCGCTTGATGAGCGTGCTATATATTCTCCTTTTAGTGAAAAGCATCCGCCTCTTAAATTAAGCTTGAGGCCAGATCGAAGAGACTTGCTCTCCCAAATTCTTATGTATTATGATCGCCAACAAATTTAACTATCAAATATACTACGTCGATTTAAAACCAACCTTAAAAAATCGGTAGGAATATTTAACAGAATTAATATTATATTACCCAAGAAAGCTTTGGATATTATGAATAAAAAACTCATCAATTATTGTCTAAAAGGAAGTGAAAAAAATAATTGAACTGATTAGAACTTCATTTAAATTGATTTTTCTCGCAGACGCATCTCCCAGAAATTAACGCAAAGTGATTAATACCGAATTATTTAACACCAACTTACATAACTGATGACCGAACAGGAGTTATTTGTCATGGGGGTAAAACTTGAAAAAAACACAGAACACTTTGTGAAAAAAAACTTGAAGCTTCAGCTAAACCCTTGAAAAATGTAGTATTTAGTAGCAGCTCTTCCACACTTCATTACAACTCTAATGGGGTGACCAAATTGGTTTGCCAAATTCTACTGTTATTTGAGTAAAAGCCCACCACCTTTTTTGAAAAAAATGCATCAACTCAAATTTGAATGTTAGTTGCTCGTCTTCCATGAATCTGATTTTAGAATTTTCTGTACAAAACATTTCTATCAAATTTAAATCTGTGATCTACTATGCCGTGTAACCACCATGATGTAGTTGCTTTAGGATCATTCATCTATTACTCTGTCAGATGTATCGAACAAGTGTCTAAAGCAACTTCTAAAATCTTATGATATTCAACTTTATTCAAAGTTTCTACATTTTGTTCAACATTACAACTAAAATAACCTAAGGTTATCTATTTCGGCCAACATGTTTTGGGACTGCGTGTACGTTATTCTAAGTAGATGTTGTTCGGTTATTTCTCCAATCATGAGTTTTATCATCATGGCTGTGCAACTCGATCTTGTTTCAACAGACAAATTTATCCCCCAAATCTGTTTAAAAATAACAATAGCGATCTCCAGGCTTATATTTGTAAACTGTAATATTGGCTTCACGTGGTGCTCTATCAGCAATGGCATTTTGGTAGCAGATTGAAGTTGAAGTTCTTGCCGCTGAAGTTTAAAACTCCGTTGCAGACATGTGTTCCACCAATGCTGTCTTTTCAAAGCTCATCTGCTATCACAAACTGATTAGTGAAAAAATTTCTAAACATGTTTTGTGAACTTCTTACTGAAATGTGTTTGAGGTGCACCAGATTAGATGAAATTTTTACTAGACTCAGTCGTTAACTATAGTGTGCAACGAATTTCAGGTTTAAAAAAGAAAATACTACATACAACCTGTTTCGGAGAAAAAACAATTTCCAAATTAGGAGTCTGACCTTTAATTTTCTAGATTAGGCAACATTTCCTCATATGATGAACCATATTTCATAATTATTGGTTATGAATGGAAAACACAGACCTGACAGTTTAAATAAAATTTGTCCTTCTAAGCTTCTTGTGTGGAGTGTTCTCTTTCATATTTTAAAAGTAGTCTTTTGGAATGTGGAATACTTTTCACAACAAATGTTTGAACGGGATGTTATGTTTTCCTAGCTCAATTTCATCTCGGATCGGACAATACTTGCATATATTATGTTCAGTTCTTGCTCAGGAGTCTCATAAGCTGAGGAAGCAGCAAGATTTAGGATAGGTAAGCTGAAGGCCAGTAAGCTGAAGGCCAGTTATGAGAACAGATGGCAAAGTATTACCGTCGTGTAGCTGAACAGCTTTGATGCTTACCATGGATGCATCCATGAGAAGTCGCCAGTTGGTGTTGTCATACGGCTTTCTCAGCTGCTCAAAAAGTTTCAGTGATGTGAAATCTCAGCGCATTTTTCTTGGTAAATTGAAACTCCGATGTTATTCGCTCATCTTGCATGATTTTGATCTTAGAGTTATCAGTCAGAAGTCATCCTGCACGATAAACTTTGCAAGCAGCTTTTTTGTACGGTTTTTGTATAGTGTAATCTCCACCTCTTTCTCAAAAGGATTACGTTTTCGAAGCCTTGATGCCAGAAGCTCACTTTTGTTTTCGGATGAATCCTGCACAAATCCGATCGATCCTTAGTTTGCTTAGTTAGTTTACGTTTAGCTCGCATTTCTCGATCTTGAGGTTTATGCATAGGTATATTGTTCAGGTGCTCTACTGATAACATTGCTGATTGTAAATTTGGGTAAACATTACTAAACAACGTGTTTCTTTTTTTGCCGGAGTACAGCCTCTCAAGTCTTGCTGACAGGAATAGCAGTCAATAGAGTGATCTTCCTGCTCACTCCAATCATTGGCACACCAAATTTTATGCGAACATTTTTTCCTGCATACCAGGCGATTAAATGTTTTCACACGTGCAAGGCAACTCTCTTGGGAAGCATTTGACTTATCCTGGCCTCCTATATCGCAATTAATGAACGCCTTGAACAATTTCTTGACATGGCATATGATGCTGCGTTTTTCTTCAGTAAATTTCAATCCCCCTCATACATAACAGTATCTGTTTGGACCATTTTTCCTTGTCTTGCACTCACTGTCAACAGCAAATAAAATCTAAAAGGAAAAATAATATCAAACACAAGCTTCGAAGTATGAAGTATGAAGTCATATCTGTGGCTATTTTTATACGCAAAACTACATGAAATATCAATTTCAGCCTTCTTTCTGATGAAATAACATACAGTGACAATAATTCTGTAGAAACCATGCTAATTCAACAAAAAGAAGGCCAGAATTGGATTTTACATGTTATTTTGAATATACAAAAACGGCCACAAACCTCTAGTGTTGCACACATTTTTAACTAATTACCTTACACTTTTAAAAGAATATTTATGCTCTTAGAAGCAAACCGTTCTTTGCAAGTAATACACCCTTTCATAATCATCATAACTCCATTTGCTTTCACTCTATGCATTTCGTTTGAACAAGCTTCTAATGTGACACTTATCCTAAAATCTACTCGCAACCTCATATCCCATCCCATACAGCTCTTTCTAGAATCTTCCGTTGAACTTAGTTACCTAAATTTGAAGAAATCAAACACATACTGTTTCGAAGGTGCATAACACCTTTCCCTTTGTGGTCCAAGAATTATTCATTAACTTTGTTCTTAAAAAGAATATCACAGTAACATTGCCGATGAGTGCCAATGCAATTTTTTTTTTCATTATTATGTATGCACGACAGTATAATAATTTTTCAACAGGGAAAAACTGGTTTATTATCACTGTTTGTATCACCAGTTATTTGCACGATCACTGAACCGGACAGTGAAGTAAATTCCTACATCAAACAATTCAAAGCACGATCTCAGTTTAGTTTTCACTTCATAGGAAACGAAAACTTCAACTCAATCCCAGCTAAAATTCATGGAAAAAAAGGAGTCGTGTTCAAAATGAATTTTCATCTGCTACGTATGTCAATGTATTGAGAACGCTAGGTTTTAAAAAGTCTTTTCAACTATACGTTATTCAAATTTACAAGGTAATGTTCTGTGTAATGAAAATGACCCAAAGCTATTATTATTAGTATCCAACTTGTCAAAAATAGAAAGAATAACTACACAACTAATTTTGGAAAAAATACATGGGATAATCTATCATACTTTTTGCCCGTCTGGAATATCTTTTCACTTGACGTTCAGGGACTAATTAGTGAAGGGTTGGATGAAAATATGAACTTTATGTTGAGAAATGCATGGGTATCCACTAGTAATACCAGGAAATTAGTCCCACATGTCTCTGAGAAGTCCTGGCCCTCACCGTACGTGTCATCGCGTAGCATGCTATTGTGCATTATGGTACCTGTAGTTGATTTCATTCATGATTAAATTTCATGTAAATTCAGAAGCTCGTGATGCTTTCTTGCGATCATTTATCGTAAATTTTAGGAAACACAATTCAACTCAGCCTCGTTCCACAAGTAAACAATGTCGAACGCAAGATCTTTGAAAACAAAATCACAATGCTTTGTATACACTTGCAGTATATAATATTCCCCTGCTCTGGGACTATCCTAAGCTCATGAATGTCATTAAAAGCACGTTTACTCCTAATTTTTTCCTCGAATTGTGTCTCTTTCGTTAGGTGAAGTTCCAAAGAACTAAATATCACGAAATCGCATAAAAAATTCCTCAAGTGTCTTATTTTTAATCTCATCGATTACCTCATTCTAAACAATAAATTTTTTCAATATTATAAATGTTGTTTACATCTGTATACTTCATTGCATTCCTAGGCCATCGAAGTATTCACCGGCACATGCCTGGGTTTCATCTTCTGCACTGTGGTGGAAACCCTTGTCGTGGATATCATCAGCCGAAGCGGAGACAAGCTGGGGCAGCATAATTACACCAGAGAGGTCAGAAGCTTGTCACACTTGTGTTTTGCAGTAGAAATTCCTAAACATCCGGTAGAATTAAATAATTGTCTTTTACGGGAAAATTAGCTTCGCGTACAAATAAATAGTCATCTATTGCTTTTTGTACTCTGAGTATTTACATCGTTCATCAATCTGTTTTCGAAGCTGTGACTGAATTAAACGCTGTATGCAAATACTGATCATGCGTCTGTCCTTATATAGAGCTGACAATGTATAGAATTATTTCTCAATTGCCCTGAATAAAAATAGACATACTACATTGTCCGTCTTTCATGATAACAACGGGCTAGAGTGCGTCGGCTAGAAATGTGATTATTTGGCAAGACAGGCAAACAGGATATATTAGGAACTTGGACTGGTCAGCTAAGTCTCCTGACATGGTCCCTATAGAAAATTTGTGTGAACGCCTAGAACATTGAGCTATTATAAAAGGCTCGCTGAGGTCATACACCATTGTAGTAGTTGACAAATTTTTTGTTCGATATAAAGAAAATGTAAGATTTCCTTTTGCATTTGCGCGTTCTGGACGGGGAATTGAGAGAATAGAAGCACTAAGTATGCTAACATAAAAATTGCAATGTGTATAAAATAGGCAGTGAAAAATAAAAAAATGCTTATTAGAATAAAAACAGCTTTACTCATTTCTGGGAAATTATTTAAATATCATTGCCATTATTTTACTTTGCACTAGATTAGGAATTCAATCACCGTAATCCTATTAATTAAAATTTTAGACTGACACCTCAAAAACTCCAACAACCAACGAATAGTTTCTTGGAATGATATCCTAGCCTGTGATTCTCGAATATGACAGACCTATAGGCTAAATAAGAACATGGGGCAAAACGCTCATTATTGTAGGAACGGATGAGTGAAAGTCAAAAACCATAGGTATGGAATGACTATCTGTAGCCCAACTAGATTCGCAAATCATGACATGTTCTATTATGTTTAGTGTACCTGAATTAGGACGGTTTTCATTCATGGGAAGTTTTAAAACCGACAGTTGAAATTTTCACCTAGTTATAGCTTTCCAGAATCGCTCAAGAGTGTGAGAAAAAACGTCAAAACGCCCAACGCAAGGGAAGATATTTTGCAAGGATTGCGTAATTGTAGAGCATGAGTGATTTAAGTTTCATTTTATAACGTCAAAGACCATCATAACCGGAAGACACGATATTTTTTTGCTTAAATACAATTTCAGCTCAGAATTTGCAGCCGTGCTGAAAGTAATACGGTCATAATCCAGTACTTGATGTACACAAATTTGCATAAAATAATGAAACGTGCAGTTAGTGTCACACCAAATAATAAAACGGTGAAGCAACTTTGAGGGTGTTCTTGTACAATTAGAATTCATGACACTTTTCAAGGAAAAAATACATTAACGATCGGTGTATGTGAATAATGCATTTAAGAATTCATTTTCCACATCATTGAATCTACACGATTCGAACGGAAGAAATTAAGCCCAGCCTACATCGCTACTTGAATAATTCGCACAATTACTGGTACAAATTCATCTGCTTCTCGTCTCAGTTTCTTCAACTATTGTTTCATGACACCTACAGTTTACCTCTGGAAATGGTCGAAACGGAGCAGTGTTTTAAATGTGCTTCATCTTAAATACCTCTCTAATGTTTTCGAAAAAAATCTATCTCGGTGAGCACTAGTTACTGTTACTTTCAGCTACTTGATGTATATTACTTTTAGACGTCATTTCTAAAGGACGTCTACGTTCTTTAGACGGACCAATCAACTAGTAGCTTTCATCTACGAACCAATCATATGTTCTTACGAATAGTTTTATTCTTTTTCGAATAAGAGAGGTCTAAGAATATTTCAGTATTCGTGATGATGTACATGCAAGTGAACCCGTTTGCAATGAAGCGGAGCAGAACCACATCTAAATTACCCCAGTATTCAAGGTGAGGTTTGACTGAATGTCAGGTGATTTGAAGAATGTTGTTTTCTCCAAAATATGAATGCAAATTCTGTTGTAGTGGACCTTTGTGCAACAAGAAATGTCAGAAACGAAATGAAACGGTTCTACTTCTATTAATTTATGAAATATATGACCAGTTCAATTTCAGGAGCTCGTCATATCGTTAGCTTGAATTCTCACATTTCAAATGAACACGTGCGTCGCCGCGCACGCCTGACTTTCTTTTACAGGAATAAAGAAATTCTTTCCGGTCGTGTTAAATCGAATGTGTTGTCTATCACTAACGAAAATTTTTTAGTGTTGAGTTGAAAACATACCTTCTAATAAAATGATGACAGAATCATACGCAGGCAAATTTAGTTTGGTCGGGAAGCGAGCTAAATATGAACTTTTCAAAAATCATCACGGGTACAATGCCCAACACAAACCGAGAGCGGAAAGTTTGTTTGCTCAAAAACATTCTTTCCGGGCTGCCGTGTGATCAGTCACTCTTAATCGCGTCAGCAAACGCAGCGTGCAAACACTGCGACTTTGCTCGCGTGCTTTACAAGTCCTTATGGGAGAGGGGCGTGAATTCCGGCCCGATTTGCGCTCAGTGAGCGCACATTCAACTGCATCGAGAAAATACTACCTTGAGTAGAGCGAATAGTATGTCTTCTTTGAAAATAATTCGTGATTTAACGTACATTTTGGGCGTAAAAATATGCTGGAAGCCTAATAATTAATATCCCGCAGAGGAAAGCGTCGCCAAAATTTATTCATAGCTTTCATCTCATTCCCTGTTCTGTGTGCAGGATTCAGAGCCTCGCAAGGGCACAGAGGTATGTGCATTCTGTTTATTAACTGGAAAATGTTCCATGTAAAGAATAAAAGTTTACTATAACACAATGCGTACTCGGAGCTGATAAAAAATTTCCAAAGTAAGGCTCGTGTGAATCATTATAGTAATTTCATAAATGGTGTGGTAAATTGACTACATCATACCATTTTACTCAACGTTCTTGAGCTTTATTGCATTTCGCGACCGTACGTACTGGGGAAAATCATAATGGGTTTCAAGGAATCATAAATCAGAGTCCTAACCTATGGCAGTCCAACACGAATACCTCGCTTCCTTCAATTGCATACGATAGCATTGAAACAGAAATAGAACCACTCAAACACCGGAACATAATGCCATCAGGAGTGGTCCCGAATTAACCATTTTAATTACCATTCGGACAAGTGACAAAGGTATCAAAATGCTGTTTGCCATAAGCCAATCGTGACGAAAAAATCCTTCGACGCCAGTAACGAACATCCCCGTTGTTCACTATTGGGTAAAAGTTAATTACATTTAATTAATGTCTCAACTCATTTAAGGAAGTTTTTTACAATGTTTGGAACACTTCAAATGATGAACATTGAGAAGCACGTTTTCAAGGTTCATGTGTATTACGATGCAAGAAATTATGCAGCCATTATCCTTTAATTCGAGAAGAATCATGGACATTTTAAATGAATAAATATTACAATTACAGCAGACCTGGCACACACATGAAATAACTTATAATATGAAATTAGCACTTCGCGAAACGATAGTACCGCAGTTTTCTTTTCCTTGGCAGTGTTTGTCATGCTGTAATTCTAACAACACAAATGATCGGAAACGAACTGCAGAGTGGTCTTACAGTTGAGACCATATTAGTGACCCATTGTGTCGCATGGTAGTCTGTAGTGCTATAGAACGTATCTTTAGTTATTACAACATTAAATTTCTATTACATATTATATATCATCGATTTTCGATGTCA
The DNA here is from genome assembly GCA_014220935.1 of Platorchestia sp. MABIK. Taxonomy (NCBI): domain Eukaryota; kingdom Metazoa; phylum Arthropoda; class Malacostraca; order Amphipoda; family Talitridae; genus Platorchestia; species Platorchestia sp. MABIK. The sequence continues at coordinate 88,641 of JACJUY010000133.1, forward strand.
CCATAACTATCAACACAGCCTACTGCTCTAAAATGACTTTGAAGAGCGTCGTTGGGAAAGTTACAGAAAATCAATAGAGGAACTGCATCGATTAATGTTTTGATGCTCAACGTTGAAACTCTTCGAAATGATAGTGATAAAAATAGAATAAAGAATTACTGGTGTGTTCAAATAAATTATTGATCTGGGCGCTGTTGAAAAATACCCATGACAACCATAAGAAAACCTGAAACTTAGTTGCTGGATTCGGAAACTTTCACCCTCCGAAAGTCATAATATGAAATGATAGAGCCAGTCGATATTGTATTTATTTAGTGCATTTGTGACACCTGTATTTGAAAATATCACTGGATATAGCACCTATAATTCACATTTAAAAAACAACAGTAGGCATTTCTTATACCTGAACACACGAATAAAGTAAACACATTCACTTTTTGTGAATTTATGATGCTAAAATCAGCCTGGGAATTACAGGAAATTGCTACACCTAACCAGTGATTGTCAAATACTTCAAATTTGACAACATTACAACATTTGGACAACAGTCGTAAGATAACATTTAGTAATAAAGTATGTCATCATCTACAAAATTATCGGGGTTCATTTCTGTCTGAGGCTGATTAGATTTATGCCTGCCCAAATAGTCTTTTCCGATTTGACAGTAGAAATTTTTGACGTTTTGACAACAGTCAGATTAGTTTCATGGTTTTTATTTACACAGTTGTTTACTTTAAAACTTCGAATCAGGACAAGCAGTTCCCACTAACCAAATCATTGCATAAATTAAGATCCCGTCTGAAATACATGGAAGTTGGTGAGTTCTCTATTCTATTTCCTGAAGGTTGAAGACACAAGCGACTTGGCGTCCAGAGAGCAGCTGGTGGCTCAGTGGTTGGATCGCGCATTCAGGATCATCTACCCGCTCACCTTCATCATCTTCAACATCATTTATTGGATTGTTCTCATGACTCAGGTGGCCCAGCTCGATTGAACTGAGAAATGATCACCAGATCCGCCTGGAGATTAGCCACTGAGTCAAGCTGAATAATAGAAGAGTGTTGAACATGCGTTGAGGTTTAGCAGGTATTCTGGTAGAAAAAAAATCAATTTTGATCACAAAGTGAAAACACATGTATGAGAGCTACCCAATGTACATAAGTAACACTAACAAACATATTGGAGAAAAAAGGTAATGTGTATCCTTTACATAACATTAAGTAAAAATTTATCGAAATATCAAGGGAAGCATATGAACACATGCGAAATTCAATTTATTAACTTTCACATCTTTTCCGCAACTTTTCTATTCGTAAACTTGGCTTTGAATATTTTCCATTAAGTTTAAATTAAATTTGGAGCCAGTAATTGACTAGGATTCGTAAGTGCATTGCCTTAACGCTTTGCTACTGTTCATGAGTTACATTGGCGGCTTGCATAAAATTGTCATTTTAAGCAGCATTTTGAAACCAAGATTCATTTTCTCTACACAAATTAGTCAATTAGCTCTCAGAACCTTCCGATAATCATCTGAACCAGAGTTATTTCTAATTGTCTTCTACCAGTAAAGGCAAACTTGTAACATAAGTTTACTCATAAGATCCATAACATAGTATAATTACATAAAATGTAGTATAAATTAATAAGTTTAAAGTCTATACTTATGCCATTATACTTCACAGTTGGAATTGCGTTCTAAGAGTAAGCGGTTAAAACTTTTCTCCAAGCAAGGGAGACATCGCCAACTACCTTGCCTTCATTGAACCACGAAATTTGCTGCAAAATGTCGTGCTTCAAATTTTCTTACAAAACAGTAATCTTGATTCTTGATAGGATTCTTTCGGAAATGGGTTTTGCAAGGTTATTTGAGGTCTTAGTACGTATATTTATTGCTTGTTGTTCTCCTACTCGTAAGTGTTCCAGCATTTGTAGGATTTATTAAAGATTTATCTCATGCAACAAATGGATTAATATTAAGAATTCGTTCTTCTACGTACTGTAACCTGGTTTGTGGTATTTAATATCATTGAGATCGTTCGGATTGTATCGAGTCTTGGATAATTTTCAGTGGTTCTAGACATCTTCCGTTCTTCACAATTTAATTCAGGTTCTTACGACCATTCACATCTTCTCTTACGAAATAATGCGACCTTCACATTTACTGTTACCTACATGTGCTTCAACATCTTGTAGTGGTTATAGACAAGCTACCATTATTAAACAAATAACAGAAATCTCCTGATAACTTTAAATCACATATCATTTATGTTCCTCAAAAAGTTTCTTCGATACTAAGCCGTCAAAAAACCCTGAACTTATACAGACGAATTAGGCTTCAAAAGAGGTCCAAATAATTTTTCAATGTATTTCTTAACAAATTATTTACTTTTCTCAGCAACCCATACGCTGGTTTCACCTCACTGTACCTATTCAGGTGCTTAGTTAGTACCCAGCATTGACATAAATGGTTTTGTTCAACAGATGATATAATTCTGCTCTGTGTTGTCGTTCAACGATTTTTAACTCCTGATGAGGATTGGGAAACATTTCAGTTTTGTCAGTTGAAGAAGTTGACCTGATAAATCTGCACGTTTTCCTGATTGTGTCAAAAGCATGTTACAAAGAAAGTCATATTTCCATATGCGTGTGCGTGTATTTCTTGAAGTACTACATATGATGAAAATCCCTACCAAGATTGAAGGAGAAAATTAAGTTGGTAAAAACGTTTTCAAATGTTTTTCAGAGTAAACTTCAGAAAATTTCAAACTAGCAGTTGCACAGGGCATTTTTGATATTTTAATGAAAAGATTCTGAAGCTTCATTCAAAATCATAGGCGGTGGAGAATCAAAAAATTGGAATAATCATTATCAATGCTTTGTTTTAAAAAAAAACCTTTTCACTTCAAAGGTTGATTTCTGGCGATGCACTTTCTTTGGCTAATTATTCATTTCAACTGCAGATAAATTAGCTAATGAGTTCCTCAAAAATATCGAAAATGTATTAACGAGGAACATTAGAGATATTGATGCACATTTCATAAAATACTTAATCCGCTTGACGTCATTCAAATCATTCTTCCAACGAACAGAATGAATTTCATTTCATCTGATAAATTTACGCCGAGAATGAATTCAGAACACAGAAAGATATGAACAAAATTTCGAACTTGCGGTCGGTTGGGGGCCGCTACGAGTTTGTATTCAGCATTATGTGTGTAAGATTAAAGAACACTCGGAAACATATGCGAATGACCTGGCAAATTATCGTTGTTTCTCCTCGGAGCTCATGTTAGATTCACGTGTAGGGGTTTTGAGACGTTAAAGGGCCTACGATGGGTTTCGTTTACCGCAATCATATCAATACTTCCAACAAATGAGGCTTGTAATTTCAGGCGCGTCAAGCTTTTTACTGCGAAAAAGTTTGCTTAACATTGAGTTTCAGCCAAGCACCAAAAAAAATGTTGAACTGAATTTTCTTTTCTCCTGATATGTCACGAATCTACTCAACCTGCGGAAAACATTCTTCATATCGAGTATTAAATCGAGTGTTTTAAGTTTGTTATCTCCTTGAGTTCATCTTTGTAAGTCAGTTGATTAAGCACAGTTTTTTTTGAGATGAGAAGTCTACACCATTCTTTGCAAATGTTATTAAAATCAAAGTCTGGCTATTCACGATTGTGGAAATGGTCATTTAATTCTTCTGACATGGTTGCTATTCTTTTGCGTTTGAAATAAAAAATACCTGATGCAGGTTTCAAAAGTGGGGCTCAACCTCGACGGTAGCATCTCACGATAATTGTTCTTCTCAGATCTAGTGGAAAATATTCCTTGCTTGTTGAAGGCAGGGCGCTACTATTGTTTTTTTCACAGGAAGACAAAGCGTTTCCTTATTTTTAAGGTAGCGTGCACAAACGCGTCTACTGCATTCGAAACTTATCATATTAATGTTTCTCTGTATTAATGAGAGTGTTCTCCAATTCTATTAGGAATTAAAGAATATATTTGACACAAGGTATTGAATTTCCCTGTTAAAATTCGAAATATTTTCATCGGTTTGATTTTATCTTGCAAGTTTATTTACCGAATACAAGCAACCAAAATATGTATCAGCCAAGTGGCTAACTGAACTTCAGACTACGACTACAATTGCAAAGTAAAGGGAAGAGATATTGGTTTTTGAGGCAAATCATTTGCTTGAAAAATAGATTAACAACACGAATACATTGAATTTGCATACTTTTCATCGAGCAATATATAAGTTCATTAAATGATCAATAACTGTAAATAAACTGGAACATTTTCAGAGTAAAACGGCCGACTTGATTGATTTTCCAATGGATTTGATTATCAACACAAAAGTAAAGTCGTTCTGCAACGAGTCCTGAGAAAAATGGTTAAGTTGTGTTTCATTATTATCTTCATGATAAATACACCAACTAGACTAAAACTTCGAGCTCAAATGCAGTTACGCAAACAACTGTCACAATATAGCAATTGGTTGAAGCCTCCAATTTAATATCGCAAGTTATTATATGTGACTTGTATTGAACAACGAATGCATGCGCGAACACAAACGATGCTCTGAGGAGAAGGGGAATCCGCGCGAGCAGGGTATGATCCTCGACAAAGCTATTTTCCCCCGAGGAAATAATTTTCTGTAAAGTAAAAAGATATAATGATCACATTGGGTAATCACTGAGTTTAAATAACCTAACCACCAGGGTGTTCCCACGAGAGAAAATACGAAGGCACCATTTAGTCCGCAATCAGTGAAGAGAGGAATCCAGGTTGAAAAGAAGTCACCCCACCCTGCGCGTAGAAAGTACAATACTGGAAGATGTTTATTTACAAAGCAGAAAAAGATAATAATAGATGCATAAAAAGGGACAGCAGTGAACCGGAAAAAGGTAAATGCAGCCAAATAAGAGTTTATCGATTTCCTGCAAAGAAACCATACCTTACCGCCAGCTTGAGTTCCCATCCTCCACTCGGAGCCGCAAATTCCAATAGATCCAATAGTTGTGTCGACCTGAAAGAAAAACTAATGGTCATGAATATATTCATGCAGTTTTCCTGCATGAACAGCTCTCAAACAATATCTGTAATTTTATCTTCACTTGGCTACGTAGAACGCTACAGGGGTCGGAAAACGGCATTCTAATGGAACATTCTAATGAAATTGAGCATCGCATCTGGCCACCACCATAATCTTTGAAAATTTTATAAACAATCAAAACATTACATATTCTAATGTTTTGTTGCTTTGTATTTTATATTCTATCTAAATTAATTGTTTTTACAGATATCTAAAACAAAAATTTGGTTATTATCTGATAAAAAAGGCAAATCTCCCTGAATTTCAGAGAGGCCAAATTGTTGGTGCTCGTACGGTAGGTGCTAGTGTAACATAAACTAGCCGAATGCTTGACGTTTCAAGAGGTACTGTCTCAAAAGTAATGACTCCTTTGAAAGAGAAGTAAATACGTCCTCAGCAAAGCGCAGGTCTGGCCGAAAGTCGAAGTCGTCTGACTCTAATTCAAATTGTTGGAAAAGGTCAAGGCTTTGAAAATCATTGCAGACCTCAATGAACACCTACAGAACTCAGTTTCTACAAAAACTGTTCGTCGAGAGCTGCACAAATCTGGATTCTGCGGAAGAACTGCAACTCGAAAACCTCTGCTCCCAATAAAAAATGTTTCGAAGCGTTTAGGATGCTGTAGAAACCACCAGAATTGGTGAGTCGAGTAGTGGAAAAATGAGATTTTCTCTGACGAATCATCGTTTACCTTATTTCTGACCGGCCGAGCGTACGTTTGGAGACGACCGAAAGAATCCCCTAATCCAGACTGCCTTCTTCCAATCATAAAACATGGGGGGGTTTCTGTGATTATCTCGGATGCTATTTCGTGGAAATCCGCCGGGCCAATGATTTCCCTTCGTGGAAAACTAACAGCCGAGACTATTTAGGAATTTTGGGCGACCAAGTTCATCCTATGGTTCAATCACTGTTTCCGGAGGGGAACGCCATCTTTCATGATGATAATGACCCATCCTATACACCTAGAATTGTGAAAGAATGGCATGAGGACCATTCTAATGAAATTGAGCATCTCATCTGGCCACCACAATCTCCAGACCTCAATATTATTAAGCATATATGGTAGGTTTTACCGATTCAAGTATGAAGTCGATTTCCGTCGCCATCGTCTCTAAAAGAACTGGAGGGTGTTTCAACTGAAGAATGGGCTAAAATTGCTTTGGAAACTATTGAATATTTGAATGAATCAATACCTCGGAGAATTGAGGGTGTAATTGCCTCAAAAGGTGGTCCCTACATCGTAAAAAAATACGTTTTGTCAATTTTCCAAGGCGCGTCAATAACGTATTTTGTCCCACCCCTGTTCATTGCCAATGTTCATGTTGCGAATTCAACGAATTTATCAGCAAACAACACAGAAATTTCGAATTATAACTAGTCACAAAGCTGAGAAAGATGAAAGCGATCCCTTTCAATGTAAATTACGAGACAACATGGAACTGCTCAAACTGCGAGAAGAGTCTGAACACATCCTTTGACACGGAGCTGAGACTGTCACACGCCGAGCGACAACGTACTAATGGAAAGAAAACAAAGCCATTGCCGCTGCAGAGCGCTACCTAAACACACATCGCCAAGCAGTCTTATTAAATCAAAACACTGCAAACTCACGAATAAAGAGCGGCGTCTGTGCAAATATTGTCAAAAGGAATTTTCAATCCTGTCTCACGATGTAAGAGGCTTGCACGGCTTTTGAGAGAGAAGGAAATTATTTTTTGCTCCCTGCTGATGGAATTTATACAATAATCTAATTGGCCAATATCTAAGTCAATAAATGGTGAACTTGAAATTCAATAGACAGATGTATCAAATGGGACTTAAACCTTTTTCGAACGAGTGGAAGTGATGCGAAACTGCTTGTGGTATAATCACGGCTATCAACGTAAGACTGCGGAAGTTTAATAATTTATTTTTACACCGATGTTTCAATTATGTTATTAGCAACTACGCCAAAAGAGAAATTACGAAAACAAGCGAAGGAATTCGATATGTTATGGTAGCGCATCAATGAGTAAAAATAAACGTGCGTGAGTTGAAAACATTTTATAAGTGGGGAAAATAAATATTTTATGAACTGTCACTGAATTAAATTATCATAAAAATAACATAGATATTTGCACATGCTCCATTAGGGTAAAATAAATAAATTAAAGCCCCATAACACAATAGTGTATAACATACCGACTTAGCCTCGTTCACCTATCTTTACGAGCAGCGTGCTAATACGAAGATATCACAATACTGCTATGATATCCATGAATTTCAAACAAAAATGATTTCTCCGCTGTTATGCTAGGTCTGTTCATGCGTGCAAAACTAACAAACACAAATCCTACCATTCAACGTTCATCGACGAGTGGCTCGTGCAGAATACGAGAAGTACTCATCCTGTACAAAATTTATTTCCGCAGCACTGCACTAAGCGCACATGTACAAGGCTGTACGTGATCTGTGAGTGAAATAATAATAGCCGAAAACATCCGAGAGTTAATGATCCAGAAAGCACGTTGCATTTAAATTTTGACTACTTTAAAGCTAGTCAATTTAACAGCAGCTCCAATAAGGACAGATGTAATTTAGATAAAGTCTCAATGTGTGTCGTACGATATCAAGGAAAATTTCTAATTTCGTTTAAAATTCGATGTAGCAAAGCTGTAATTCAGTCTAGAAGAGTGGAAATTATAGCTTGCGTATAAGATGCGTGAGCGATTTTTTTCAGGTTTCCAACTGGATGTGATATTAAAAAAAAAATCTATAAGTTGAAGTTACAATATCTTCATCCGAGGCACTATATCTCAAAATCCGAAGTGATGGGTAGTCAAATTACATACCGATCGATTTCACCACGGAGTTGATTTAAATGTAGCTTGAGTGACCCACGTCATTGAAGAAACAGCATTAGCCATCCGTGAAGCCTAAAGACGAATCTAATCTCTACACCAAAAAATACCTATCTGAGATGTTTTCAAATAAAGTTTAATTAGCAAGAAACAATCATAGCGTGTGCTAACTAACGGACTCGCATCTCATGTCAAAACACTTTTCGTTTGTAAATCTGAAATTAGAAAACAATATAAACAGAAGTTGTCCTTAGCTATAACCATAGCGCTTGAAACTCTTATGCTTTTTAGAATGTTTAAATTACATAATAAAATTTACCTGGTTGGTTTCAATTATGCATTCCCTCACGAGCCCGATAATCAAGAACGTAAAATATTTGCCTGGAAGGACAGGATGACATCAATGTATAAGAACATCAGTCTCTTGTCGTACATGGCAAGTAGCGTCAGATTTTGTCTCGAAAGAGAACGAAAAATAATTAAGGTTTTACACTAGGAATAAAAGTAGTCGATAATTTGATAAATGGTTTTCATTTTGCAAAATGCGCTGCGTCATACTCGTCTGATATAATTCTGACCATTTGAAATGTTGCGAGCGAATCCAGTTTATATTGTGATAATACTACATACATTAAATCCTCACATAAGTTTAAGCTTCACCTACGACAATTTTCAGCTTAGCTTTGGGAATACTAACGGTGGTAATTGGCCTGGTGATAATAGAAATCGATTAGGATCTCATGGATCACTCAGGTCAATGGTTTCAGTCTCGCACTGAAACAGTTATTTGAGCAGAAAAATCAGTTCAGAGTAGACATGTATAAGCATTAGAATGCAGACTTTGAGCAACTTTTTCTACTAAAATGCATTTGTTTATCATCAGGAGTTAATTTTATAAAACTAATCCCATACTCAATCACCTTTTGTATTTTTGAACATGCTGTTCGATTACCTCGAGTCATTGTTAAGCTATCTCAGCTTTCACATTGTTTAGAGAATCATAGGGTTGTTCAGTGAAAAAAAATTATAAATTCTGGAAAGTCATTTTTATTCATTCGAATTATCTTTAGAAACTTATAAACGAAGAACGCTGTTAATATTGTAATCATATTTATTAGAACTATACAAGGTCTTAGAATAAATTATCTACAAAGAATCTATTCACTCCATTAAACGTTTCGGAGACGAGCTCCATCCTCAGTAAGTCATTCTGTAAAAAAATGAAAAAATACAAACTCAGTCAAATCTAGAGAACACAAGTTTTTTTCATTAAAAATCTACGAATTTATTTGCAGGGGAAATGAACTATTTGCACTATTAAGAAAATGCATTTCTTTGGCTACGTATAGGGACTCTAAAATGCGTAAGTCTAATTCATTTGGAGCAGTACATAAAATTTTCAAATTATCTTCTGCTATGCGATCGCAGCACTGTTCACTATGAAGGCGAACAGACGAGTGAGGCGGTTGGGTTAACATTCTTCCACTACGGTTGCTGATTCCACGATGCTGGGCAATCCTAATGTAAAGCGGTAAAGTCGTCATGCCGACATAACCAGGTGTACACTGTACACAACTAAACTTATAGACAACGGATGCCCGCAAACGCTTCGGAATCAAGTCCTTGTAGAGGAAAAATGAGCCAACTTTTAGAGAATTGACGGCAATGAAACATAGTTTCATGGCTGGAAAATGGCGTTTAAAAAGGGTCTCTAAATCTCTTGGTATCTTATCAGTAAAATCTCCAAAATATGGGAAAACACAATACATCCGTTGCATTGGCTCTGGTAGAGTGCTTATAATTGAATATTTTTAGCCACAATTTTTTTTAATTTGAACATAAACTTTAGATGAAGGAAACTCATTTTGACCAAAAAATTTTTTCAGAAAAGTAAATTCACCGGGCAAGTTCACATAGTTTGAACAAATGTTGAACGCTCGATTCAATAATGTCCTTATGGTAATAATTTTAAACCTATAAGCACAAAAACTGAATAAACTAAAGCCCAATCCAGTAGAAGTAGCGTTCCGAAAAACGGAGGATTTAAAAGTACGGCCTGTTCTAGTAATTTGGGAACCTAAAAATGATAAACAATTATTGCATTCAATTTCAACAGTAAATTTTGTGTTAGGATGCTTAGAATTCAAATAGTCTCTGAACATGGTGGCACGGCTAGGATCTCAAAATAATAAAAAAGTATCGTCAATACATCTTCGGTAAAATACGTGTTGGAAACTTGTGGGGCAATCTGCAAGCCATTTTTGCTCCCAATGTCACGCACATTTAAAGACTGTTGCTCGTTTTGTTTCACAATAGTTCGTTGCCAAGCAAAGTGAACAATATTTATACATATAATTGCTACCGCCTGTTTAATAACTATACGTATATAATGCTAGTTTGTGCAGGATGTTTCAAAATCTAGCCGCATCACCGTCACCATCACACACACCACCACCACCCCTGCACCTGTGATGGCTGCCAGATACCGCTATTCTACAGACCATTCTCCATCGAAACTACATGTTTATTTGGATAAGACGACAAGTGTTTGTAACGTGAATTCAAACTAAATATTGCGAGTAATTGTATCATGAAATTTCATACTCTAACAAAAACTCCTAATATCTCACAAACCCAAAAGTGTTCTGAAAATTTCATAGAAAAATCTTGTCATCTGGCCATATTCTGCTTGTGAAATTGTATACCTCTTGTCGTAAAACATCCTGTACAAACTAGCATTATCTCCGTACAGGTATCAGCCAGCAGGTTGTAATTATATTAACTTAATATATCTGAACACGTCAGGGGTTTGCTTTAATCGCAACCTCATCAGAAACTTGAAAACGAAGGAAAATCCGATACAATTTATCATTTTTACTAGGAAAACGTTTCGGAGTCCAGCTCCATCATCAGTTCACACGAAAAACAAGAGAATTACGTCTGAAATATAAGATCAAAGTAAAATGAATTGTTGGTGCTTTAAATAAATCATGAAAGTAAAAATACAAATTATGAGACGGACATGAACAAAGAATAAAATACAGAAGCCCATAAAGAATACATGTGACACATAAGTATGAAATTAAATTAGGCTGATTCTGACGAGGAATCTACCTATTCACTATATGCAAAGGGTACCAACTATCCATATAGTTCAAATGAGGGTTTCTCTTGAAGATATGCAAGGACTAAAATTTTGAGTTCACACGGGGTTGAAGCTGAGTCTAAAATTTTGTAATCGGCTGGAGATATAGGAACATTGAATTATTACCTTAATTAGGGAATAACTAAGTAATGATAGCTTATTGAATAGAAATATTGCTCACTGTCCTTGACAACGAACTATTGTGACACAAAACGAACAACAGTCTTTAAATGTGCGGGTTCAGTTGATATCTATTATCTGTGCTCGCCGTGGCACAGTGGTTAAGGCATCGCCCTTGCATGTAGGAGTCGAGGGTTCGTATCCCGGCGCTAACGCGGTGATTTTCCCCGTTGGGTATAAGGGAAAGCTCAAGCACAATACCCCACTCAACCCAGGTGTCGGAAATGGGTAACGGCTTTACGGGGGAAACCGTCATGGTGTCCTATATATAGTGTTAGTTATAAGGCACTTGAAAAACCAATGCTCAAGATCATTTGTATCAGGCTTGATTGGAAATCAAGCATCCTAAGATGCCGATTTTTTTTTATTATTATTTATATTTCCGCAAAAGAATGAAATACTAATGAAATTCTTCCCACTTATCAGGACGAAAATTACGACAGTAAAATATAATTGCACAATTCGTAATATTGTTGTCGTCTTATCCAAATAAACATGTAGTTTCGATAGAGAATGATCTGTAGAATGGCGGTATCTGGCATGCATCGCCGGTGTGTGCAAGATCTGGCGGTATCTGGCATGCAGCACAGGTGATCATGCTAGAAGAGGGCATCGACTAGCTTTTGACACTTGCGCTTCCCGGTTCCATCAGCATGACCTAATGTCCACAGAGCAAGTAAATGAGGTGGCAGAGGCGATCAAAGTACGAGACGAAGATGCAAGTAGACTTTGAGGAAATGTAGTATTCTCCGTTGACGACTTTTTCGATTCAACCCGTCGTTTCTGGGAGCCAGCCCGATGATTACAACGACGCACGACGTCTTGGATGGCTGATGCATTTTGCTTTTTATCTTCATCATAGCCGCTTACAGCTTAAGCATCTCATAAATTGGAATACATTAGTGATATAAACTGTGCAAATGAAAACTAAGTAAATAAATTACCCATTTATCGACTGGCGGTGTTCCAGCTACCATCGCGTCCAGAGAAAACCAGGCCAGCTTTACTTGTTGTGAGCGCAACATTTTGCCCCTCTGGCTGCGGCCGTTGTCAGAAAACGCAAAGTTGACTAACCCAACTCTGAACACAACACTTTAAATCGGTATCCTAACGCACAGCTGGGCGGTAAAAATTATTGTTCATTAATAATATTAAAGGAAAGTTTGAGTACGTCTGGGTGGCCAAATCTGCATGAAATGACATCGTACGAATAGAACAATCTGAAATTAAAAAGGTAACATTGAGGACTGATGTCCATGTGATGAAAATAACCGATATTTCAACTCTGATTAAAAATTTTTTAAGAAAAACCAACACATGAACAAATAAAAACCGAATAATTCATTCATCATTGCATTAAATTACCGATTATGCGACAATGTAATACTTTTTGTGCTCATACGTTATAACTGATTTGTATGTCATTGTTACAAGAATTTTTGTACATTTAATTTCTTAATTTGCACTGAATCGAAGAAGCTATATAAGATATAAGTAAATGAGCCAAAATAAGTGTATGAGCTTACAATAACGTAGTATTAACTGACTGGTGGGATGCTCATTGAAAGAGATTTTTGTCCCTCGACGAGCTTGTTCTAATCCAGAGTAGGACATTTCCTTCGCCACATCACCCGTTATGTTGCACTTTAAAATTCTCCGCATTGTTGTCCCGCAAACTGACATCAACAAGGTGTGTGTGCTAGAGCTCTGTCATCAAGCGATGGATAAGTCAATAATATTATTGTGTACGGTAAATCGAGATCAAACACGCACCCCATGCGGGTAATGACATTATTGTAAGGAGAATGAAATTTTAATCGCTCTGAAAAACTTTATCAACACCTGATCAAACGGAATGATCAAGACGCATCCAGTCGTATAAGCCGTTTTGACCAACGGTCATCTTGTTGCCGTTCATCCCTCGCAGGTGAGATAAACTCGTTATCTGCTTGTTACTAAATGGCAACTAGTATGGGAGAATAAAACTCTTCAACTTGATAAGTTGCTATTGGAAGGATAGTGGTACAAATGAAAATTAAATTGACGATAATGATTTGGTCAATGAAAGATGGACAACGGAGCATGGATGGTAATAACTAAATCAATACAACTAAATTAATGGAACTAAATAAATTCAGCATGAACAGGTGGGAAGGAGTCAATGCAGGAAGTAAACCCGTCTATACAAGTAAAGTTAATTACCTGTCTATACGAGTGACTAGGAGACCAGAGGAGGAAACCAGAGGAGATTATGATGCAACATGCAAACATCTTGACCAACAATATAATATAATACTTGCAAAAGATATTTACCGAAATAATAAGAAAATAAGGTATTTACAAAAAGGAATGCATAACTTAAAGAAACATATTACACTGTTCAACTTGAATGAATGAGAACATAAAATAAACTAATTCCATAACTTAGAAAAATAAGCACTTAAAATAATAAATAAACTAATACAAATCAAAGAGTGAAAGTAATTACTGAATTTAAACAAAATAAATAATAATGGAACAAGCAAGAAACAAAATATAACAAAATTACTCCCATGTCCTTCAGAGAGATAACTCAAAAACTCACCTACCAGTGTAACTGAAGCTTCACTTTTACTTAGAATAATCTTAGGATCAATAACATTTTATAGTAATTAAATTTCTTGCCAAAGCAGAAAAGAATGATTATCTACAATTAGGCTATTATCAACAAGAAATTTAAAAAAAATGTGTTTGTTTTAAAACGGGCAGGCACGAAAGCTGTGCTATAAAAAGCAATGACACAACCCCGGGTTACAATCTGCGAACAAAAAGTAGAGAAGCCATGAACTTAGGCTTACATACATATGATAACAAGAGTTCGTCAGAGCGACACCTTATTCACCTAGTCGAAAGTAAAACAGGGCAAATGCAACAAGTGTAGAACCCAGTCAGAACCCGACACCCACGGTGTCACAGTGCACCCAGTACTGCTGGAGATTTGTATCAATAGTTGAATATTTAGTCGACTAAGCAGTATTTAAATTTACACAGTTTTACCTCTCGATGAAGATTTTCTATGGAGTGCTAAATTCTCAATGAATGGTGGATAGCCCTGTCAGTTCAGCATGCGTGCGATAGTTTATAGACTGTTAATATATACGAGCTACTTTCAAGGTAATGGTAAATTTTATGCGTGGAATCACTGATCAACTTCACATTTTTTCAGTATCTCTTAATAACTTCATCACTGTTGGCTACTGAAAGCATTTAGAAACTGATAACTTTGATGCCATATCTGCTAATATAATAAGTCTTATGTCTATCTTTATATTTACGAAGTTTGCATTTACACAGATTTCCATTACACGAATGCATTACTGAAATGTTATTTTCTTTGGTGATTGCAGAGGGTGGTGTTTTATATCAAAAGGAAATTCATTATAAATTTTACCTATGATATGATGATCCGGGTAGCAACATTGCCCTTGTCTTCAATGAATGAGAGTTGACTGCTTAACATTTTGTCAAGACAGGTCTTTCAAAGCTGGATTTTAGACGACTACATTATACCTACATATTTCAGCATATGTTCTCATTCAGAACACTATTTGCACTTCCATAAAGACAATGTAAATTGGTAGTGGTGTTAGCAAAAATTTTCAGGGAGTAACTATCAGCACATATGAATCTGAGTGAAGAAAAAATGTATAATTTTATTTTTGCTCAAATTATGATTTTGCTGATATCAATCTACAGTTTGATTCAGAAATACACTTTTTTCCCCAACGCTATTTCAAGAAACACAGCTAAGGTAAATTGGAATAAAAATTTTAAAAGCATCAAACAACCATATATAGTAACCCCTAAGTTATTTTAATCCTTGTTTATTATTGTATAGTTAAAATGGTAATTTTGATGTCTTATTTGAAATAAATATGAATATATTACACACACATACATATACAGGGTGTTTCAGAACAAGAGGTTCAAAATTGTCGCTTGTAATGGGTTTTGTACAATTGCAATGGGTTTTTGAGATATTAGTTTATTGTTTTAAAGGACAAATTTAATGACAAATTACTCGCAATATTTATTTTGAATTCACTTAACAATAATTGTTCAAAATGTGTTACACCTACATCAATGCACTTCAATCAATGGCATCAATCTGCCATTTCAGCATTTGTTAAACGGTTCACGTTCCGGGCGTCGTGGTTTCTTTGCAACTTAACAGTGATAACAAGACAAACAAGAAGTTACCTGGTAGCACGGTCTAGAACATTCTAAAACCTTCTTCCTAAAACTTTTTTACCAACTACCACTAAAATAAATTTTGTTACGGTAAACTTTCTTAGAATTGAAGTATTTGTAGCTTAAATTCAAAATAAACATTGTGAGTAATTGTGAAGTCAAATGCCATCCTTTGAAACAATAAATAGCTAATATCTCAACAACCCGATTTTTTCGGAAAATTTTTTGGCACACAAAGTGTTTATTTGGTCATTTTTTAATTGGTGTGCAATTTTGTCCCTCTTGTTCTGAGCACCCTGTATACACACATATGAAAAGCAAATTTCCGCTTGTGAATGCACAGAGTTATGCTTCTATATGAATGAAAGTAATTTTGAAATTTTACATTAATAGTAAAGAAAATCATTTGAATTTAAATACCAAGATAATATGAATTAGATCTTGGTCCAATGTCACGGATTGTATTATTGTATTATTGTATTGAGAATTTAATATATCACAGTTTTTACAAAATTTTTCCTCAGCTAGAGTAATAGTTATCAGTCATCGGGACAACAATCATCATCAGCATCGTTACTATTCTGCTGCCTGGGACCTTACTTTAAGAAATTTCTTTAAAGAATTCTGATTCAATTTTTATTATACTTCACCGAAAAAGGGATCTGAACATATCTAAACCAACGATGTTATCCATAAAAATGTACGCTCTTGGTAAAGTTCCAAACTGAAGATCGGAACCGGGCCAGTTCTGCACTCTCCTGTCCTGGCGCTGGACAGGGAGTTACGGGCACCGACTCTGCGCTCTACTGACTTCGTCTCACGCTAAGGCGCTGCTGTGGGTCTGCACTCCTCGGGCAGCGCGCGCCTCTTGCGCTCTGCTACTCGGAGGAACGGCCTTCTAAGCACGTCCTTTATGTTGAGTTGGGAAGCAATCTCAGTGCGGTGTCCTCTTTCTTTCTCGATGCTTCGATTATTTCTAATAATTGCCAGTGCGAACGGATTTTTTGACTTAGTTTTAGTTCGAGCCGAATATCTCATGAAGTTTATTCTCAAACTGCTTTCAAGTCTTTGCAGCCTCGTGTCTAGTTTGTCCATTGGTTAAATGGTATTATTTGAACTATCTTTTTTCGGTTGTTGCAAGGTATAAATTCAATATTATATCTTTCTTATGCGTGGAAACCTTTCCTATAGTTTAATTATGAGCAGCTTCAGTGTAACGTTTTAGTTTCCTCGGACGGCGGTGTTTTCATATTTCTAACCAATTTCCCTTTCGAAGGTGCAAGTAATTGGTTCGGAATTCTTGGGACGAACTAGAGGATTACGGATGGTTACCGCGCTGGCCCGCTTCAAA
The DNA here is from genome assembly GCA_014220935.1 of Platorchestia sp. MABIK. NCBI lineage: Eukaryota > Metazoa > Arthropoda > Malacostraca > Amphipoda > Talitridae > Platorchestia > Platorchestia sp. MABIK. The sequence goes on from JACJUY010000133.1 coordinate 105,485, forward strand.
CTCCGGGCTCACGCCGCTGCGCCATGGGAGGCGAACCATGCGAGCCGTTCTGCTTAATTAATGCTTTCTATTTTCTATTTTCACTCATCGTCTTCCGCGTTTAGTGAATTATGTGGCTGCCGTGTGTAGTTTCGCTCCTTTGGGGAACCTTCTCTAGATTCATTTTTCAAGAACAGTCAAAAGAACACAAAGTTTATTACAACTATTTGAATGGGTATAGAACATTTCACATTGCCAGAAAGAGACCTGTTGAAATTTCATTCTGAATTCAATCGAGGCGATTTAAATCAGGCAATCCATTTGAAAACTGTCTCCCATCGTTAGTTCACAACACTATCAAACTGATGTGATCGTGGTTGGAAAGGTTAGAATGTCTATGCAGTTGTTAGATGGAGAAAGAAATGAAACTTCAAATTTTGTTCTAGTACATGGACAAAATTGCGCACTCATAAAAAAAAGCTCATCCATGAGTACTTCTTTCAAAAGCTCAAATAAAAACAATAGCAATACGAAGCATCGATTTTACTCAGCTTGGAAATAACACAGTATTCTCGATATTTCATTAAAGAAAAGCATTTGTGTTTTGCAAAGTCGTAAACATTTTCAAAATCTATTACTACGTGATGATTAATTAAGAATTCTGATTCAATGTTTATCATACTTTGCCGAAAACGAGATGTCAACATATATGAACCAAAGATGTTATCCATAAAAATGTAAGCTCTTGGTAGAGTAAATATGTCTATCGCAAATATGTCTATTGCAAATATGTCTATTTTACTAGACTTAAGAGACAATCTAATGCTGTATCACATGTGGTAAATAAGTTGTTTAAATTAAGATGCCATGGTAGCATGCCTAAAAGAACACTCCGATTTATAAAGTTTACAGAAAAGTAGGATACTTATTAGAAATCAGAGCTTAAATTCTGGGCTAGTATTGGAGTAACGACTAAGAACAGCTGTTTCGACATTTATGTGTGTATAAATCTAGAAACGTAAGAACAAACGTAAGGAATTTGTTTCCCCACTTCTAGTTAACAAATAAAAGAAACATCACAGACGTAGATATGTCTATCACAATTGTCAATACATTCGTTCAGTTTGTCACTGAAATAAATTTTGCAATACCTTTCATCTTTGAATAATTAAAACCTTAAATAATTAAAAAATCACTGATGTCGAAAATTGTCCGACATTTGCTAAGAATTAAATAAAGAATTAAATGAAGAATTAAATTGAACAATTAAATTTCAAATAAATAAATAAATTAAATAAAATTAATTGCATTTAAAGTAAAAATCCTAAAATCGAAGTTGGAAAGTATTACCTTGAATTTTTCTCATTATGAATTTAACGTGAACTTTTTTCCCTAAGTGAGGTGACCTAGGGTGGGGCTGAGGCTCGACCTGCAGATTCTTTCCGTTCCCCGTTAAAGCTTGTTCTGCACGAGCTGGCGCTACTGGCTTGTGGTTGTGCTCCGAACCAACTTCGGCGACGTTGGGTGACGTAACTTTCATCATGTTGTGGTCTTACCAATGTGTCACACTGTTCTTCAATCGTTCAGTTGACTGCTGTCTACGTCGTAATCAAAGTTTTCGTGTTACGTGGCGCAGTTTCTTCTGGCAACCTTAACTTCCTGTGTTTCATTCTTTCTATCTTTTGAGTTACAGTAATTATCATTTCTTTCAATTTTTGTGGTGTTGTGTTCTATGCACCAATTTTGACCTTGTCGTACTCCATCGATCAAAGTAAATCAAATTGAATCGAATGAATTCGAAATCAAATCAAATTTATAAGTGCCTGGCTTTACTGAAAGTGGAGGTGGAATCTGACCTTCTCATCAGAGCGCAGCACTGATCAAATTATATTATTTCCATCTAACGAACCTCAACCTCTTCTTTTCTTTTCGGATGGAGTGCGCTTTCTCCCGCTTTATTTCCCTCAAATTACCTTTTTCTTGTGCCTGAACATATTCCACTGAAGACTACCATTCTTTAGGTGAGTTAGTCGCTTAATTGTCTAAATCAGTGTCGATCTATTCGCAAATGGTATATTGAATTCTCGCCCCCCTTTTCCGCACTCTAAACTGTCCTTCTAATCGCGGGCAGTATCAACGTTCTGAGACTGCTGTTCAGTTTTCTCGCTTCGGGTCAGTTACTTCTCGAAAAGCCCTCAGCTTCTTGTAGGTGGGTTAGTTGTAATGTTTATTGAACTATTGCCATAATTGGTCGTACATTCTTGTCCCTTCCGACTCTCTCGCTTCGGTTTGAGGCCTCTACTTTGGAAAGCCACCCGTTTTCCGTCGGTGGGTTAATATTCGAAACGTTCTGAAATTATTTAGTAACATTCTTAGTTTCTTATCTCTGTTGTTCAAAGTTTTACCGTTTGTTTTTTGTTCTGCAGCATTGGTATCCGACTGGCGTGGTTCTATATTATGACCCCTTCTACCGCGTTGGGTTCTTGCGAAGACGTTCATTGTAGCGACGGCCACTTCGAAACGTGCGCTGCATTCGTTGATCTCACTGACAGCAAGAGCTGGGCTCGATGTCGTTCACCCTGGAATAACTCGGGAACGGAAGATCTCTCGTCAACCTCCACATTAATTTTCGTTGAGCACTGTTGTCATTCGACAGTGTTTTCTGGGTTCCTTGCAGGCTTCGGTCTGTTTTAAATGTAACGTTCTCTTATGTTCAAGGAACCGAGCACTTTTTGTTTGTGGAGAGAGACAGTAAAACATTTTGGAGGAAACTTTAAAATTTAAACTTGTAACTAAACCTAAATCACGGCTGTGTTGCCGTTCTAAATAAAACTCTTCAACTTTAAACTTAACTCGGGCTGTGGCCTATCGAAATAAACTCTTCAACTTTAAACTTAACTCGGGCTGTGGCCTATCGAAATAAACTCTTGAACTTCCAAACTTAATTCGTACCGCGTGAAAATTTTCGCTATTGAAGTGTAGTAGAACTATGTAGCTTTATTGGGCTTGCGCCTATTCGTATTCGCCAACCGTAGGTAGCATCTGACCGGGTGCGTCCCTTTGAGCGGTTACTTCTGATGTAAACCTTAAAATTATTAAAATATGCATTAATTGAACATTTAAATTTGTAGTTCTCATTATTTTCCTTCCTGAAAAGATTAGAGATCAAGTTCAGGCATTGAAAAATCTCGATACTCAATAATTGTATATTGAAGAGTTAAAATCATCATATAATATTATATTATTTCACTTCTCAGCATGGCTGTGTGCAATGTTATGGTGAGATGCTAAAAAGGAAAATAACATTATATTTCATGAAGACTTTAGAGTGATAGATAGTTCTTTCCGTGAGCTTAATCTTAGGATTCTAAAATCCCCCTTCCCTCCAAAAGGAAATAGTTCTATCTATTTTGCCACTTGATTATAAAAATACCTGATAGAAATAACACCATAAGTTCATGTCTATTCTTAAATTAGATTATTATTTAGTTTGAGATTCCCTAACCACAAAAAAGTGCCTCCTAAAAAAAAGATGAAGACATCATTTATTACGCAGTGATGAGAACGCAGATTCAATCCGAATGGTGTGTTCACAAAAAAGATTTTCTTCGCGTAGAAACGATAAGTTAAGACAGAAATTTATGAAATAAAATGAAAGTTGAAAACGTAAGTAAAAGGTGCTGAAAAACTGGAGAGCAGTAATCCAAAACTATGTTCAGTAACAAAATAAAAACCAAACAATATTAGGAGTGAGGCGCCAACTTGAAGATTGAGGGAGCTGTGTTCCTTGTGAAGATGAGGGTTGAACACTTTCAGCACTCTTTTTAGGGGGAATTTAATACTTTCAGTTTGATAATATCGATTATGGCAGGTTTAAATCATATTTGCATTTTCATGGCGAGAGTGGGTACCCATTTAGGTTAGCAATACATTGTTTCTAACCAACAGAGGCACTTTGTTTCGGAGCAGAGACAAATAACGCCCTCACTGCACGCAGTTACTGTTGACACAGTATTGAACGCGCTTTTTGCTAGATCAGTGAAATGAGAGGAAAATGTTCATCGGTTCAATTGACATTGCTGTATCGAATAAATTAACAAGGAGAGATGAGAGGAGGACTGCTTCACATAATTCGTTATAAGCTTCTAATAGCGTCAGCACAGTTATTGACAAATCAATTATTTCTGATGAGTCCACTGATAACACAGATGTAGAAATTGTAGATATATCTGAAGCTGAGGATAGTGAGAAAGACATTCTTTCTAAAACATCACTCAAATGGCGCTATTCCGCTACGGAGCGTCAGCATGACACAGAAAATGAAGAATTAAATTCGTCATTATTAGTGCAACAATTCAGGAAATTAAAGTCCATGCCGAATTTTGCATCAGCTTGTGACCGAGTTGGAGTGTCTGACCGTGGCGCTGTTTTTCTATCATCGTTGTTAGAGGTAAATGAATCAGCTATAATGTTTTGTACTTTTTGATTGCCATTTCATAGTTATTCTCTTTTTGAATGCCAGGTATGAATTATTTCTGTGTCAAATTATCAATTATAGTCTTATTCAAGATAAATGATGATTTAATTAAATTCGTTGAACAAATTTTTCTTTTTAAGTGTTTAATTTTCTGTTTCAGGATATTGGTGCAGTGGCAAGGAGCTCATCTGAAAGTCTAAGGCCGCGGCCAAACAAACAGCAGTGGCTAGTCCTGAGTCCGCAGCAGTTGCAATCTTGGCGCCAAGAAGAGCAGTGCTTTGTAATTTTGGTTACCTCAAATTTTGCTCATTAAATAGTTGTGGAACTGGCAATATTTCATCTAATTATGTTTATTTATATATATTTCTCTGCAACGCATTATGATGTTAACATTACATGTATATCTGTACACTTTGGTATTTTACTTTTGATTTCCATAGAATATTTCTACACCCAATGAATTAAATTTCTTTAATACCGTTTAACAGTTGCTTCAGGAAATTTCAAAATAAATTAATTGCATGACATGTAAGTTAGGATTGCTGATAGAATAACCATGCAAATAATTTACTGACGAATGACTTGAAACCTTCTAGATACATGAATCAGAATTATTTTGCAGTTGTTTACGTGTAGATATATTACAGAACAAGGAACTTATTCGTTCAAGCGTAAAAATATACACATCAATGGACATAACAAGCAGTATTTCGAATTAATTAATTAATAAATAATTCCAAAGTGTAAAAGGATTTTTTGTATCTGGCTTGTGACACTATGTTTCAATTTAATTGCTATTTTCCCATAGAACTCGAACACCACAACCGTTTTTTAGAGAAACTAACCGTTTTTAGTTGCATGCTTTCAAAGTTATTTTTACCAATGTAATTCTGATAAAACGCAAACCTAAATATTTCTGTGTCGGCTTGCTGGTCCCGAAAAAGTAAAAGATCCTTCCTCTCCACATTTGACTCCAATACTCAATACCTAACCTGTCTTTCCTCAGTATTCCTTAGGAGAAAAGATTACTTAGAAAATGAACTGAAAAACTATTAGTTGTCATATAAAAAAAGGTATGTTTGAAGTCAATTTTAGAGCCGTGCGCCAAACACAAGAGACCTGATATGAAAATTTTCGGCAGTGGTAAGCTTTAAAGTAGAAGTGTTGACAAAGAAAATGCTTGATATAGGTTTAATTTTTCTATTTATGTAGTGGAAAATACCTATAATGCAGGAATGGTTATACAAGTTCACCTACCACTCACTTCCATGGCGTTTGCTATAAATGACCATTGTTCATTAACATAGTCATTATTGAAATATTATGGATGAGATGCACTTCAGATCGCAGGAATAGCTTGCGCCGAGGAGATCAAAGTTCGACATCCACCCCATACAAACTTAAGGGTGCAACTGACTGCTAGCTTCCAAACGTGTTTTATGATCATCCAAGGTAGAATGCCGCAGGCTACTGCTCTGGACAGCGCTGCCCTGTCCTGCTCTGTGCTACTTGTCTGGCCACCCTAATAGGATTACCGATTCCCACCAACATAAAATACCGCGCCAGCTCTGCTCTGCTCTGCTCTGCTCCACTGCTGTTTGTCTGGCTGCGGCTTATAGACAAAAGCAAGATACGGAGAGAAAGAGCGAAGAGTCGGGAGATGCTGCGCAACAAAGTATCTATCATTGCACCTTCCAGCCTGTATTTCGATGGCAAAAGAGATGTAACATTTGTTAATGAAAAGAGGCGTGGTAAGTTTTATAAAACTCGGAATACCTATGATATGTCATCCCTAGCTCAGAAACTTTTCGAAATATACATTTGGACATTTCTAAATTACATGAGAACCAGTCGATTTCTTTGAATTATGTGATAGCTATAGGATGCGATGGAACAAATGTTAAAGGATCATCCCATTGGTTTAAATGCATGTTACACGTAAATAAACTCCCACTTCGACATTTGTTCTCAACTTTGGATGAAAAAGAAGTGACCCACGTTATTTCACAGAAATTATCGGCAAAGAGCTTCAAAATAACAAGCTACAACCTGTTGTTTCCGTTTCATCCGTACCATTGCCCCTCCAACAGGTTGATGTATACGCGTTGAGTGCGGATCAAAAATACCTTCATGAAATTTATCTAGCAGTTTCAGTAGGTTATGTTTCACATGACGTATCAGTATGTTCGCCAGGAGCATTAAATCATGCAAGGTGGTTCACCAGAGCTAATAGGATTCCTCACCTCTGTGTTTCCAGTGAAAACCCTTCTGAGAATTTAATTTTATAAACAAATTTTGTGATGGGAGTATATGCCTCAATGTGGTTTTAGATGAAGACCTAGCACAATGTTTAAAGTGGAGCAAAATAAGTGTATAACACGTTGACTTTTATAAAAAATCGAAGTGATTTTGCTAAAAAAATTCTACCTGTTGTCATGAGAAATGTGTACGATGGACACAACGAGAATGTATTATTAGGTATGTTGATGAGAGACCTCACATCAGAGAGTTAAGGTGGAGGAGAATAAAAAATTGTCGCTCCTGTTCTAACAATCTGATCCTTCGAGTTACCTAAATTTAATTTTCAGTGCGAAGTTTAAACCAATTTGATTGATTGGGAATCTGAAACTGTAAATGAACCTTCCAAAACGAAGCAATTCACCGATGATGAAATAGATAATTTCATCGAAATAAAAGAATCTTATCAATGTTTGAAATATCAACTTCATACCCGAGTTGGGAACGCACATTAAAAATTGTTAGTGAAGTTACTCTACAAGTTAATGGTATATGAAGTAAGAGATGAGTTAACTAGAAACAGATTGACATCAATAGAGCGAATATCAAGATTTGAATCGAAAAAAGATCATATTCTAGAATGATAGATTATTGATTGGGACTATTATCCTTTAATTTTGTCAAGTGTTTTTACAGAGGAAAGGGATTATATTGTTTAATTATTATTTATATTTATGTTTGCAGGTTTGTTTGTATTATCTGCATATGGAAATCATTTTAAAATACTTAAAATATAAGAAAATTGTTATTTTTCTCGTAAAATCCTTAATTTTTTTATGAAATTCAATTTGGAAACCTCTGATTGATTATTATTAATTAGAAATTTTGTACATCAACCATGAATGAAATGATAAATAACATAAAGTATCCGTAAACATATTGTTTACAGTGATACGTGAACAATAACATTAAAACATTAAAATTACAGTAAAAAAATCTTCTATTACAAACTCATTTCGGATCCTCAAGAATGCTTTCAATTTTCCAGATATTTTGCGTATTATCTCTCAACGTCATTTCACCACTTTTCCCGACACCCCTATACCTGATTTCAGAAAAAGTGCATTGACCCGCCAAAACGACCCACCCTAATGTATGACACATATAGCAGTTATCTCAGGAAAGCCAGTATTTATATGTTCAGCCAGGTAAATTAACTTCTAGAGGGCATATTCAGTTACACATTGTTCAACATGGAATATTTATTTCAATGAATTTTTATTTTATATACCAGGTCAAAGTACCCCCAATTTTTTACCTGCAGTTGCGCTGACTACCTACTATGTAACAGCTCGTGTGGCTTCTCAGCTCTATTACTTGTTTCCTGCTCTCTTGGGCTCCAACTGAAATACGACTGCCAAGATCTAACCATATATTTATTTGAATTTTCCACCCTCACTATTAGAAAAAAATAAAACAGAAAACTAAACTTTCGCTGTTCACTAATCCTCACGCGAGACAGCCTCTGAAGTCCATAGATTGCACAGGGAATAACCGCAGTCATCTACACGATTACAGCACTGTTCATCATCTCATACCATGACATGGCTAGGCTAAAATGTCACACGTTATGTTTTAGAAATTTTCTTCTAATACATGCTGAACAAACTCAAAGGCTTCTCAAATGCAACAACAGTTATCGTGGGGTTTGACCTCCAGGTTAGCTCCTCCTGTGCTCGAGATGCTTTAATAAGGAGCAAACTTAGTGCTTCGCCGATTGTTTATTCCCCTTGAAAGGATTAGCTCTGCAGCGAAAAGAGGTTTCTCGTGTTTGTACAAAAATTAAGTGGCATCAAAGTGTGATATGAGAGCACGCCTCCAGTTCAATAAAGTTATAAAAGACGGAGGCCGCTTCAAACAAAGAAAATTTGTTAGCTTTACCTAACAGGACAAATTCATTTTCTATGTTGTGCTACATCAACTAATGTATTCATGAGTATGGTAAATTATAAACAACCGTGAAACTACAAATGTGCTTCATTTGCTGTCATTAATATAGACCAATTACCGCTTTTTGAAAATTTTAAATCAGCTAGAATTGAATTAGCAGTTTCAATTCAGTTTTAATTGTTATATTTCCAATAGGTCGATTCTTGGGGAATCTCACGCGTAAAATAAGAAGAAGAACCAACGTAAAAATATACATTTTCATTTATTTCTTTTTCATGACATACGTTTCGGAATGTTTTAATTCCATCTTCAGTGCTGTAAAAAATACAAAAAGGTCAAAAATATAAAAAACATCGAAAATACAGAAAGTTCTAAAAGTTCAAAAAATAAGCAACCATATATAAAACTTCAATCCTACTGAAAATTCAACTACAGTAAAAACGATCATTCTCATCGGCTCAATCACCCACCCTTTTTTTTCAAGTACATACATTCATACATCTACACATGGGAACCTAACAAACAGACGCGCGCAAACACACCCCACGCGCGCAAACACACTTTTTTACAGCACTGAAGATGGAATTAAAACATTCCGAAACGTATGTCATAAAAACGAAATGAATAAAAGTGTATATTTTTTCAGTTTTAATTGATTGTGTGCGGAACAAAATAAGAGGATGTCCATTGCTGCATGGGTAACGAAACTGATCTGTCTATTCCTCGTGCAAACAGCTCCAACATTACGATAAAGGTTATTAGAAATTTTGAGTAATGTTCTGCTTTATTCTACCATTGGCTTTTTGAAAAAGTCTACTTATAAAAAAGCGTAAAAACAGAGAACTGGCTAGCTTTTGGCCTCGGCGATATCAGTGAAACCTTCTCCCATCATGCCAGAGTTAATACGTTTTTGTTTGCTAATTAGGCTACGATTGCTCCAATATTGTGAAAAGTCTTGTACTCTGAGTAAATCATCTAGACAGTGAAATAAAACACGACAATCGCCTATTATGGTTTGAATGAAAAATTCATATCGAATATTATGCGTAAATTTATTCTTCCAATCTTATGTGTTGAAGACACTTCTCGCGTATACGAGACTGAGCCTGATTCTACTCATAAAATTTATATCTAGATATCTTATATCCATTTAATATTATCCATAACAATATTTGCTTAATATTACTGTCTCTTGTGTGTAATTCAGGTTATATACCAAATCATGAGTCAGGTGAAAAAACATTCATGCGGTCCGAGTTGAACGTGGCGAAAATCTTTCATCAATTGAGATAATCTCTCCCACTTTTAATCTAAGAAAATACAAGTTTTTTTTAAAATAATTCATAATAAGCGTAGGTTATGAGGGCTCTATTCTTTTAGGATTAAGGACCCCATAATCATCTGAGGTAGACTAAGTTGGAATAGTGAGAAACAAATGACAAATAGAAAATGAGATTTGGGCGATGACGTAAGAACATATATATATATATATATATATCAATATGTTTTGGGAGCAGCGATTCATTTATACAAGTTTGATTAAAAAGAATGCCATTTTTCTTGTTAATAATTTGTTTCATTATTTTTTTCAATGATCTTATGTTGTTTTTTTGATCGACTGTTAAAAAATTAAAAATTATTTCTCCGAGGGTCATTTCATTATAGTTGAGCGACGCGTTTCGTCCATCAATGGACATCTTCAGGCTAAAAAGGTTTGCAGCTACAATAGAAGTAGAAAGGTGCTGCTACAATGGCTGCTGATGCTAGAATGGACCGACTGGAATGGGTGGGTTTCAGCATAGCTATGGTACAGTTGAAGGCAAGTTAGAGTTAAATGTGGGAGCGGGAACGGCAGTGTACCGTTGTAGGCAAAGTTATGAGTGGAGTTTGAGAGTTCGTATTGTGCCGGTATTTTGGTTGTTGATAATCGGATTTTTCTTTTGGATAAGGATTGCCTCGGTTATTTGTAACCTATTGTAGTCTCGTTCTCTATAAATTATTTTTGTATTGTTAACTAGGTTTTCTCTGGTTAAGTCAATTTTGTGAGTGTTTTTCGCGTGTGTTTTGGGTCCACCAGATGCTAAATGCATTGTTAGTCTTCTAGAGAGGGAGGTTGTAGTCATGCCAAGTATATTACCAAAATCAATACTCCGCAGCCTATAAAACTGACGAAAGAGTTTTGAAACAAATGATAAAAACAACACAAGTTGCAGTAACCCACACGCAAAACTTCAAATTATTGTATACTACAAATGCCCCACCATTACTAGTCTCATTTCCAGGAATAACCATAGCCATAAACAA